>CM050165.1:1331970-1348385 GCA_027410445.1 Discoglossus pictus | reverse complement strand
GTGTGTGTGTGTGTGTGATACAGAGCAGTATATGTGTGTGTGTGTGTGTGTGTGTGTGTGTGTGATACAGAGCAGTGTGTTTTGTGTGTGTGTGTGTGTGTGTGATACAGAGCAGTGTATTGTGTGTGTGTGTGTGTGTGTGTGTGATACAGAGCAGTGTATTGTGTGTGTGTGTGTGATACAGAGCAGTGTATTGTGTGTGTGTGTGTGTGTGTGTGTGATACAGAGCAGTGTATTGTGTGTGTGTGTGTGTGTGTGATACAGAGCAGTGTAGTGTGTGTGTGTGTGTGTGTGATACAGAGCAGTGTATTGTGTGTGTGTTGATGTGATACAGAAGCGTGGTATTGTGTGTGTGTGTGATACAGAGCAGTGTATTGTGTGTGTGTGTGTGTGATACAGAGCAGTGTATTGTGTGTGTGTGTGTGATACAGAGCAGTGTATGTGTGTGTGTGTGTGTGTGTGTGTGTGATACAGAGCAGTGTATTGTGTGTGTGTGTGTGTGTGATACAGAGCAGTGTATTGTGTGTGTGTGTGTGTGTGTGATACAGAGCAGTGTATTGTGTGTGTGTGTGTGTGTGTGATACAGAGCAGTGTATTGAGTGTGTGTGTGTGTGTGTGTGTGTGTGTGTGTGTGATACAGAGCAGTGTATTGTGTGTGTGTGTGTGTGTGTGTGTGATACAGAGCAGTGTATTGTTGTGTTTGTGTGTGTGTGTGTGATACAGAGCAGTGTATTGTGTGTGTGTGTGTGTGAGATACAGAGCAGTGTATGGTGTGTGTGTGTGTGTGTGTGTGTGTGATACAGAGCAGTGTATTGTGTGTGTGTGTGTGTGTGTGTGTGATACAGAGCAGTGTATTGTGTGTGTGTGATACAGAGCAGTGTATTGTGTGTGTGTGTGTGTGTGTGTGATACAGAGCAGTGTATTGTGTGTGTGTGTGTGTGTGTGTGATACAGAGCAGTGTATTGTGTGTGTGTGTGTGTGTGTGTGTTACAGAGCAGTGTATTGTGTGTGTGTGTGTGTGTGTGTGTGTGTGATACAGAGCAGTGTATTGTGTGTGTGTGATACAGAGCAGTGTATTGTGTGTGTGTGTGTGTGTGTGATACAGAGCAGTGTATTGTGTGTGTGTGTGTGTGATACAGAGCAGTGTATTGTGTGTGTGTGTGTGTGTGTGTGTGATACAGAGCAGTGTATTGTGTGTGTGTGTGTGTGTGTGATACAGAGCAGTGTATTGTGTGTGTGTGTGTGTGTGTGTGTGTGATACAGAGCAGTGTATTGTGTGTGTGTGTGTGTGTGATACAGAGCAGTGTATTGTGTGTGTGTGTGTGTGTGTGTGTGATACAGAGCAGTGTATTGTGTGTGTGTGTGTGTGTGTGTGTGATACAGAGCAGTGTATTGTGTGTGTGTGTGTGTGTGTGTGTGATACAGAGCAGTGTGTGTGTGTGTGTGTGTGTGTGTGTGTGTGTGATACAGAGCAGTGTATTGTGTGTGTGTGTGTGTGTGTGTGTGATACAGAGCAGTGTATTGTGTGTGTGTGTGTGTGTGTGATACAGAGCAGTGTATTTTGTGTGTGTGTGTGTGTGTGATACAGAGCAGTGTATTGTGTGTGTGTGTGTGTGTGTGTGTGATACAGAGCAGTGTATTGTGTTGTGTGTGTGTGTGTGTGTGTGATACAGAGCAGTGTATTGTGTGTGTGTGTGTGTGTGTGTGTGATACAGAGCAGTGTATTGTGTGTGTGTGTGTGTGTGTGTGATACAGAGCAGTGTATTGTGTGTGTGTGTGTGTGTGATACAGAGCAGTGTATTGTGTATTGTGTGTGTGTGTGTGTGTGTGTGATACAGAGCAGTGTATTGTGTGTGTGTGTGTGTGTGATACAGAGCAGTGTATTTTGTGTGTGTGTGTGTGTGTGATACAGAGCAGTGTATTGTGTGTGTGTGTGTGTGTGTGTGTGTGATACAGAGCAGTGTATGTGTGTGTGTGTGTGTGTGTGATACAGAGCAGTGTATTGTGTGTGTGTGTGTGTGTGATACAGAGCAGTGTATTGTGTGTGTGTGTGTGTGTGTGTGTGATACAGAGCAGTGTATTGTGTGTGTGTGTGTGTGTGTGTGTGATACAGAGCAGTGTATTGTGTGTGTGTGTGTGTGTGTGATACAGAGCAGTGTATTGTGTGTGTGTGTGTGTGTGTGTGTGTGTGATACAGAGCAGTGTTTGTGTGTGTGTGTGTGTGTGTGTGTGTGATACAGAGCAGTGTATTGTGTGTGTGTGTGTGTGTGTGTGTGATACAGAGCAGTGTATTGTGTGTGTGTGTGTGTGTGTGATACAGAGCAGTGTATTGTGTGTGTGTGTGTGTGTGTGTGTGATACAGAGCAGTGTATTGTGTGTGTGTGTGTGTGTGTGTGTGTGATACAGAGCAGTGTATTGTGTGTGTGTGTGTGTGTGTGTGTGATACAGAGCAGTGTATTGTGTGTGTGTGTGTGTGTGTGTGTGATACAGAGCAGTGTATTGTGTGTGTGTGTGTGTGTGATACAGAGCAGTGTATGTGTGTGTGTGTGTGTGTGTGTGTGTGATACAGAGCAGTGTATTGTGTGTGTGTGTGTGTGTGTGTGTGTGATACAGAGCAGTGTATTGTGTGTGTGTGTGTGTGTGTGTGATACAGAGCAGTGTATTGTGTGTGTGTGTGTGTGTGTGATACAGAGCAGTGTATTGTGTGTGTGTGTGTGTGTGTGTGTGTGATACAGAGCAGTGTATTGTGTGTGTGTGTGTGTGTGTGTGTGATACAGAGCAGTGTATTGTGTGTGTGTGTGTGTGTGTGTGTGATACAGAGCAGTGTGTGTGTGTGTGTGTGATACAGAGCAGTGTATTGTGTGTGTGTGTGTGTGTGTGTGTGTGTGTGTGATACAGAGCAGTGTATTGTGTGTGTGTGTGTGTGTGTGTGTGTGATACAGAGCAGTGTATTGTGTGTGTGTGTGTGTGTGTGTGTGATACAGAGCAGTGTATTGTGTGTGTGTGTGTGTGTGTGTGTGTGATACAGAGCAGTGTATTGTGTGTGTGTGTGTGTGTGTGTGTGATACAGAGCAGTGTATTGTGTGTGTGTGTGTGTGTGTGTGTGTGATACAGAGCAGTGTATTGTGTGTGTGTGTGTGTGTGTGATACAGAGCAGTGTATTGTGTGTGTGTGTGTGTGTGTGTGATACAGAGCAGTGTATTGTGTGTGTGTGTGTGTGTGTGTGATACAGAGCAGTGTATTGTGTGTGTGTGTGTGTGTGTGTGTGTGATACAGAGCAGTGTATTGTGTGTGTGTGTGTGTGTGTGTGATACAGAGCAGTGTATTGTGTGTGTGTGTGTGTGTGTGTGTGATACAGAGCAGTGTATTGTGTGTGTGTGTGTGTGTGATACAGAGCAGTGTATTGTGTGTGTGTGTGTGTGTGTGTGTGATACAGAGCAGTGTATTGTGTGTGTGTGTGTGTGTGTGTGATACAGAGCAGTGTATTGTGTGTGTGTGTGTGTGTGATACAGAGCAGTGTTGTGTGTGTGTGTGTGTGTGTGTGTGATACAGAGCAGTGTATTGTGTGTGTGTGTGTGTGTGTGATACAGAGCAGTGTATTGTGTGTGTGTGTGTGTGTGTGTGATACAGAGCAGTGTATTGTGTGTGTGTGTGTGTGTGTGTGTGTGATACAGAGCAGTGTATTGTGTGTGTGTGTGTGTGTGTGATACAGAGCAGTGTATTGTGTGTGTGTGTGTGTGTGATACAGAGCAGTGTATTGTGTGTGTGTGTGTGTGTGTGATACAGAGCAGTGTATTGTGTGTGTGTGTGTGTGTGTGATACAGAGCAGTGTATTGTGTGTGTGTGTGTGTGTGTGTGTGTGATACAGAGCAGTGTAGTGTGTGTGTGTGTGTGTGTGTGTGTGTGTGTGATACAGAGCAGTGTATTGTGTGTGTGTGTGTGTGTGTGTGTGATACAGAGCAGTGTATTGTGTGTGTGTGTGTGTGTGTGTGATACAGAGCAGTGTATTGTGTGTGTGTGTGTGTGTGTGTGATACAGAGCAGTGTATTGTGTGTGTGTGTGTGTGTGTGTGTGTGATACAGAGCAGTGTATTGTGTGTGTGTGTGTGTGTGATACAGAGCAGTGTATTGTGTGTGTGTGTGTGTGTGTGTGTGTGATACAGAGCAGTGTATTGTGTGTGTGTGTGTGTGATACAGAGCAGTGTATTGTGTGTGTGTGTGTGTGTGTGTGTGATACAGAGCAGTGTATTGTGTGTGTGTGTGTGTGTGTGTGATACAGAGCAGTGTATTGTGTGTGTGTGTGTGTGTGTGTGATACAGAGCAGTGTATTGTGTGTGTGTGTGTGTGTGTGTGTGTGTGTGATACAGAGCAGTGTATTGTGTGTGTGTGTGTGTGTGTGTGATACAGAGCAGTGTATTGTGTGTGTGTGTGTGTGTGTGATACAGAGCAGTGTATTGTGTGTGTGTGTGTGTGTGTGTGTGTGATACAGAGCAGTGTATGTGTGTGTGTGTGTGTGTGTGATACAGAGCAGTGTATTGTGTGTGTGTGTGTGTGTGATACAGAGCAGTGTATTGTGTGTGTGTGTGTGTGTGTGTGTGTGATACAGAGCAGTGTATTGTGTGTGTGTGTGTGTGTGTGTGATACAGAGCAGTGTATTGTGTGTGTGTGTGTGTGTGTGATACAGAGCAGTGTGTGTGTGTGTGTGTGTGTGTGTGTGTGTGTGTGATACAGAGCAGTGTATTGTGTGTGTGTGTGTGTGTGTGTGATACAGAGCAGTGTATTGTGTGTGTGTGTGTGTGTGTGTGTGATACAGAGCAGTGTATGTGTGTGTGTGTGTGTGTGTGATACAGAGCAGTGTATTGTGTGTGTGTGTGTGTGTGTGTGTGTGATACAGAGCAGTGTATTGTGTGTGTGTGTGTGTGTGTGTGATACAGAGCAGTGTATTGTGTGTGTGTGTGTGTGTGTGTGTGTGTGATACAGAGCAGTGTGTGTGTGTGTGTGTGTGTGTGATACAGAGCAGTGTATTGTGTGTGTGTGTGTGTGTGATACAGAGCAGTGTATTGTGTGTGTGTGTGTGTGTGTGTGTGATACAGAGCAGTGTATTGTGTGTGTGTGTGTGTGTGTGTGTGATACAGAGCAGTGTGTTGTGTGTGTGTGTGTGTGTGTGATACAGAGCAGTGTATTGTGTGTGTGTGTGTGTGTGTGATACAGAGCAGTGTTGTGTGTGTGTGTGTGTGTGTGTGTGATACAGAGCAGTGTTTGTGTGTGTGTGTGTGTGTGTGATACAGAGCAGTGTATTGTGTGTGTGTGTGTGTGTGTGATACAGAGCAGTGTATTGTGTGTGTGTGTGTGTGTGTGTGATACAGAGCAGTGTATTGTGTGTGTGTGTGTGTGTGTGTGTGATACAGAGCAGTGTATTGTGTGTGTGTGTGTGTGTGTGATACAGAGCAGTGTATTGTGTGTGTGTGTGTGTGTGTGTGATACAGAGCAGTGTATTGTGTGTGTGTGTGTGTGTGTGATACAGAGCAGTGTATTGTGTGTGTGTGTGTGTGTGTGTGATACAGAGCAGTGTATTGTGTGTGTGTGTGTGTGTGTGTGTGATACAGAGCAGTGTATTGTGTGTGTGTGTGTGTGTGTGTGATACAGAGCAGTGTATGTGTGTGTGTGTGTGTGATACAGAGCAGTGTATTGTGTGTGTGTGTGTGTGTGTGTGTGATACAGAGCAGTGTATTGTGTGTGTGTGTGTGTGTGTGATACAGAGCAGTGTTGTGTGTGTGTGTGTGTGTGTGTGATACAGAGCAGTGTATTGTGTGTGTGTGTGTGTGTGTGTGTGTGATACAGAGCAGTGTATTGTGTGTGTGTGTGTGTGATACAGAGCAGTGTATTGTGTGTGTGTGTGTGTGTGTGTGATACAGAGCAGTGTATTGTGTGTGTGTGTGTGTGTGTGATACAGAGCAGTGTATTGTGTGTGTGTGTGTGTGTGTGTGTGTGATACAGAGCAGTGTATGTGTGTGTGTGTGTGTGTGATACAGAGCAGTGTATTGTGTGTGTGTGTGTGTGTGTGTGTGTGATACAGAGCAGTGTATGTGTGTGTGTGTGTGTGTGTGTGTGTGTGTGTGTGTGTGTGATACAGAGCAGTGTATTGTGTGTGTGTGTGTGTGTGTGTGTGTGATACAGAGCAGTGTATTGTGTGTGTGTGTGTGTGATACAGAGCAGTGTATTGTGTGTGTGTGTGTGTGTGTGTGTGATACAGAGCAGTGTATTGTGTGTGTGTGTGTGTGTGTGTGATACAGAGCAGTGTATTGTGTGTGTGTGTGTGTGTGTGTGATACAGAGCAGTGTATTGTGTGTGTGTGTGTGTGTGTGTGTGATACAGAGCAGTGTATTGTGTGTGTGTGTGTGTGTGTGTGATACAGAGCAGTGTATTGTGTGTGTGTGTGTGTGTGTGTGATACAGAGCAGTGTATTGTGTGTGTGTGTGTGTGTGTGATACAGAGCAGTGTATTGTGTGTGTGTGTGTGATACAGAGCAGTGTATTGTGTGTGTGTGTGTGTGTGTGTGATACAGAGCAGTGTATTGTGTGTGTGTGTGTGTGTGTGTGTGTGATACAGAGCAGTGTATTGTGTGTGTGTGTGTGTGTGTGATACAGAGCAGTGTATTGTGTGTGTGTGTGTGTGTGTGATACAGAGCAGTGTATTGTGTGTGTGTGTGTGTGTGTGATACAGAGCAGTGTATTGTGTGTGTGTGTGTGTGTGTGTGATACAGAGCAGTGTTTTGTGTGTGTGTGTGTGTGTGATACAGAGCAGTGTATTGTGTGTGTGTGTGTGTGTGTGTGATACAGAGCAGTGTATTGTGTGTGTGTGTGTGTGTGTGTGTGTGTGATACAGAGCAGTGTATTGTGTGTGTGTGTGTGTGTGTGATACAGAGCAGTGTATTGTGTGTGTGTGTGTGTGTGATACAGAGCAGTGTATTGTGTGTGTGTGTGTGTGTGTGATACAGAGCAGTGTATTGTGTGTGTGTGTGTGTGTGTGTGTGTGTGATACAGAGCAGTGTATTGTGTGTGTGTGTGTGTGTGTGATACAGAGCAGTGTATTGTGATTGTGTGTGTGTGTGTGTGTGTGTGTGATACAGAGCAGTGTATTGTGTGTGTGTGTGTGTGTGTGTGATACAGAGCAGTGTATTGTGTGTGTGTGTGTGTGTGTGTGTGTGATACAGAGCAGTGTATTGTGTGTGTGTGTGTGTGTGTGTGATACAGAGCAGTGTATTGTGTGTGTGTGTGTGTGTGTGATACAGAGCAGTGTATTGTGTGTGTGTGTGTGTGTGTGTGTGATACAGAGCAGTGTATTGTGTGTGTGTGTGTGTGTGTGATACAGAGCAGTGTATTGTGTGTGTGTGTGTGTGTGTGTGTGATACAGAGCAGTGTATTGTGTGTGTGTGTGTGTGTGTGTGATACAGAGCAGTGTATGTGTGTGTGTGTGTGTGTGATACAGAGCAGTGTATTGTGTGTGTGTGTGTGTGTGTGTGTGTGATACAGAGCAGTGTGTGTGTGTGTGTGTGTGTGTGTGTGTGTGTGATACAGAGCAGTGTATTGTGTGTGTGTGTGTGTGTGTGATACAGAGCAGTGTATGTGTGTGTGTGTGTGTGTGTGATACAGAGCAGTGTATTGTGTGTGTGTGTGTGTGTGTGTGATACAGAGCAGTGTATTGTGTGTGTGTGTGTGTGATACAGAGCAGTGTATTGTGTGTGTGTGTGTGTGTGTGTGTGTGATACAGAGCAGTGTATTGTGTGTGTGTGTGTGTGTGTGATACAGAGCAGTGTATGTGTGTGTGTGTGTGTGTGTGTGTGTGTGTGTGTGATACAGAGCAGTGTATTGTGTGTGTGTGTGTGTGTGTGATACAGAGCAGTGTATTGTGTGTGTGTGTGTGTGTGTGTGTGATACAGAGCAGTGTATTGTGTGTGTGTGTGTGTGTGTGATACAGAGCAGTGTATTGTGTGTGTGTGTGTGTGTGTGTGATACAGAGCAGTGTATTGTGTGTGTGTGTGTGTGTGTGTGTGTGATACAGAGCAGTGTATTGTGTGTGTGTGTGTGTGTGTGTGATACAGAGCAGTGTGTGTGTGTGTGTGTGTGTGTGTGTGATACAGAGCAGTGTATTGTGTGTGTGTGTGTGTGTGTGTGTGTGTGTGATACAGAGCAGTGTATGTGTGTGTGTGTGTGATACAGAGCAGTGTATTGTGTGTGTGTGTGTGTGTGTGTGTGTGATACAGAGCAGTGTATTGTGTGTGTGTGTGTGTGTGTGTGTGTGATACAGAGCAGTGTATTGTGTGTGTGTGTGTGTGTGTGTGTGTGATACAGAGCAGTGTATTGTGTGTGTGTGTGTGTGTGTGTGATACAGAGCATGTTTTGTGTGTGTGTGTGTGTGTGTGATACAGAGCAGTGTATTGTGTGTGTGTGTGTGTGTGATACAGAGCAGTGTATTGTGTGTGTGTGTGTGTGTGTGTGATACAGAGCAGTGTGTGTGTGTGTGTGTGTGTGTGTGTGTGATACAGAGCAGTGTATTGTGTGTGTGTGTGTGTGTGTGTGTGTGTGTGATACAGAGCAGTGTATGTGTGTGTGTGTGTGTGTGTGTGTGTGATACAGAGCAGTGTGTTGTGTGTGTGTGTGTGTGTGATACAGAGCAGTGTATTGTGTGTGTGTGTGTGTGTGTGTGATACAGAGCAGTGTATTGTGTGTGTGTGTGTGTGTGTGTGTGATACAGAGCAGTGTATTGTGTGTGTGTGTGTGTGTGTGATACAGAGCAGTGTATTGTGTGTGTGTGTGTGTGTGATACAGAGCAGTGTATTGTGTGTGTGTGTGTGTGTGTGTGTGATACAGAGCAGTGTATTGTGTGTGTGTGTGTGTGTGTGTGATACAGAGCAGTGTATTGTGTGTGTGTGTGTGTGTGTGTGTGATACAGAGCAGTGTATTGTGTGTGTGTGTGTGTGTGATACAGAGCAGTGTATTGTGTGTGTGTGTGTGTGTGTGTGTGATACAGAGCAGTGTATTGTGTGTGTGTGTGTGTGTGATACAGAGCAGTGTATTGTGTGTGTGTGTGTGTGTGTGATACAGAGCAGTGTATTGTGTGTGTGTGTGTGTGTGTGTGTGATACAGAGCAGTGTATTGTGTGTGTGTGTGTGTGTGTGTGTGATACAGAGCAGTGTATTGTGTGTGTGTGTGTGTGTGTGTGATACAGAGCAGTGTATTGTGTGTGTGTGTGTGTGTGTGTGTGTGATACAGAGCAGTGTATTGTGTGTGTGTGTGTGTGTGTGTGATACAGAGCAGTGTATTGTGTGTGTGTGTGTGTGTGATACAGAGCAGTGTATTGTGTGTGTGTGTGTGTGTGTGTGTGTGATACAGAGCAGTGTATTGTGTGTGTGTGTGTGTGTGTGTGTGATACAGAGCAGTGTATTGTGTGTGTGTGTGTGTGTGTGTGATACAGAGCAGTGTATTGTGTGTGTGTGTGTGTGTGTGTGATACAGAGCAGTGTATTGTGTGTGTGTGTGTGTGTGTGTGTGATACAGAGCAGTGTATTGTGTGTGTGTGTGTGTGTGTGTGTGATACAGAGCAGTGTATTGTGTGTGTGTGTGTGTGTGTGTGATACAGAGCAGTGTATTGTGTGTGTGTGTGTGTGTGTGTGTGATACAGAGCAGTGTATTGTGTGTGTGTGTGTGTGTGTGTGTGATACAGAGCAGTGTATTGTGTGTGTGTGTGTGTGTGTGTGATACAGAGCAGTGTATTGTGTGTGTGTGTGTGTGTGTGTGATACAGAGCAGTGTATTGTGTGTGTGTGTGTGTGTGTGTGTGTGTGTGTGTGATACAGAGCAGTGTATTGTGTGTGTGTGTGTGTGTGTGTGATACAGAGCAGTGTATGTGTGTGTGTGTGTGTGTGTGTGTGTGTGTGTGTGTGATACAGAGCAGTGTATTGTGTGTGTGTGTGTGTGTGTGTGTGTGTGATACAGAGCAGTGTATTGTGTGTGTGTGTGTGTGTGTGTGATACAGAGCAGTGTATTGTGTGTGTGTGTGTGTGTGTGTGTGTGATACAGAGCAGTGTATTGTGTGTGTGTGTGTGTGTGTGTGTGATACAGAGCAGTGTATTGTGTGTGTGTGTGTGTGTGTGTGATACAGAGCAGTGTATTGTGTGTGTGTGTGTGTGTGATACAGAGCAGTGTATGTGTGTGTGTGTGTGTGTGTGATACAGAGCAGTGTATTGTGTGTGTGTGTGTGTGTGATACAGAGCAGGTATTGTTGTGTGTGTGTGTGTGTGTGTGTGTGTGTGTGATACAGAGCAGTGTTGTGTGTGTGTGTGTGTGTGTGTGTGTGTGTGTGTGTGATACAGAGCAGTGTATTGTGTGTGTGTGTGTGTGTGTGTGTGATACAGAGCAGTGTATTGTGTGTGTGTGTGTGTGTGTGATACAGAGCAGTGTATTGTGTGTGTGTGTGTGTGTGTGATACAGAGCAGTGTATTGTGTGTGTGTGTGTGTGTGTGTGTGTGTGTGTGTGTGTGTGTGTGTGTGTGATACAGAGCAGTGTATTGTGTGTGTGTGTGTGTGTGTGTGTGATACAGAGCAGTGTATTGTGTGTGTGTGTGTGTGTGATACAGAGCAGTGTATTGTGTGTGTGTGTGTGTGTGTGTGATACAGAGCAGTGTATGTGTGTGTGTGTGTGTGTGTGTGTGTGATACAGAGCAGTGTATTGTGTGTGTGTGTGTGTGTGTGATACAGAGCAGTGTATTGTGTGTGTATTGTGTGTGTGTGTGATACAGAGCAGTGTATTGTGTGTGTGTGTGTGTGTGTGTGATACAGAGCAGTGTATTGTGTGTGTGTGTGTGTGTGTGTGATACAGAGCAGTGTATTGTGTGTGTGTGTGTGTGTGTGTGATACAGAGCAGTGTATTGTGTGTGTGTGTGTGTGTGATACAGAGCAGTGTATTGTGTGTGTGTGTGTGTGTGTGTGTGTGTGATACAGAGCAGTGTATTGTGTGTGTGTGTGTGTGTGTGATACAGAGCAGTGTTGTGTGTGTGTGTGTGTGTGATACAGAGCAGTGTATTGTGTGTGTGTGTGTGTGTGTGATACAGAGCAGTGTATTGTGTGTGTGTGTGTGTGTGTGTGATACAGAGCAGTGTATTGTGTGTGTGTGTGTGTTACAGAGCAGTGTATTGTGTGTGTGTGATACAGAGCAGTGTATTGTGTATTGTGTGTGTGTGTGTGTGTGATACAGAGCAGTGTATTGTGTGTGTGTGTGTGTGTGTGATACAGAGCAGTGTATGTGTGTGTGTGTGTGATACAGAGCAGTGTATTGTGTGTGTGTGTGTGTGATACAGAGCAGTGTATTGTGTGTGTGTGTGTGTGTGTGTGTGTGTGATACAGAGCAGTGTATTGTGTGTGTGTGTGTGTGTGATACAGAGCAGTGTATGTGTGTGTGTGTGTGTGTGTGTGATACAGAGCAGTGTATTGTGTGTGTGTGTGTGTGTGATACAGAGCAGTGTTTGTGTGTGTGTGTGTGTGTGTGTGATACAGAGCAGTGTATGTGTGTGTGTGTGTGTGTGTGATACAGAGCAGTGTATGTGTGTGTGTGTGTGTGTGTGATACAGAGCAGTGTATTGTGTGTGTGTGTGTGTGTGTGTGTGTGTGATACAGAGCAGTGTATTGTGTGTGTGTGTGTGTGTGTGATACAGAGCAGTGTATTGTGTGTGTGTGTGTGTGTGTGTGTGTGATACAGAGCAGTGTATTGTGTGTGTGTGTGTGTGTGTGTGTGTGATACAGAGCAGTGTATTGTGTGTGTGTGTGTGTGTGTGATACAGAGCAGTGTATTGTGTTGTGTGTGTGTGTGTGTGTGTGTGATACAGAGCAGTGTATGTGTGTGTGTGTGTGTGTGTGATACAGAGCAGTGTATTGTGTGTGTGTGTGTGTGTGTGTGTGATACAGAGCAGTGTATTGTGTGTGTGTGTGTGTGTGTGTGTGATACAGAGCAGTGTATGTGTGTGTGTGTGTGTGTGATACAGAGCAGTGTATTGTGTGTGTGTGTGTGTGTGTGTGTGATACAGAGCAGTGTATTGTGTGTGTGTGTGTGTGTGTGATACAGAGCAGTGTATTGTGTGTGTGTGTGTGTGTGTGATACAGAGCAGTGTATTGTGTGTGTGTGTGTGTGTGTGTGTGATACAGAGCAGTGTATTGTGTGTGTGTGTGTGTGTGTGTGTGTGATACAGAGCAGTGTATTGTGTGTGTGTGTGTGTGTGTGTGTGTGTGATACAGAGCAGTGTATTGTGTGTGTGTGTGTGTGTGTGATACAGAGCAGTGTATTGTGTGTGTGTGTGTGTGATACAGAGCAGTGTATGTGTGTGTGTGTGTGTTGGTGTGTGTGATACAGAGCAGTGTATTGTGTGTGTGTGTGTGTGTGTGTGTGTGATACAGAGCAGTGTATTGTGTGTGTGTGTGTGTGTGTGTGTGTGTGATACAGAGCAGTGTATTGTGTGTGTGTGTGTGTGTGTGTGTGTGTGTGTGTGATACAGAGCAGTGTATTGTGTGTGTGTGTGTGTGTGTGTGTGTGTGTGATACAGAGCAGTGTGTTGTGTGTGTGTGTGTTGTGTGTGTGTGTGATACAGAGCAGTGTATTGTGTGTGTGTGTGTGTGTGTGTGTGTGATACAGAGCAGTGTATTGTGTGTGTGTGTGTGTGTGTGTGTGTGTGTGTGTGTGTGATACAGAGCGGTGTATTGTGTGTGTGTGTGTGTGTGTGTGTGATACAGAGCAGTGTATTGTGTGTGTGTGTGTGTGTGTGTGTGTGATACAGAGCAGTGTATTGTGTGTGTGTGTGTGTGTGTGTGTGTGTGTGTGTGTGATACAGAGCAGTGTATTGTGTGTGTGTGTGTGTGTGTGTGTGTGTGTGTGATACAGAGCAGTGTATTGTGTGTGTGTGTGTGTGTGTGTGATACAGAGCAGTGTATTGTGTGTGTGTGTGTGTGTGTGTGATACAGAGCTGTGTATTGTGTGTGTGTGTGTGTGTGATACAGAGCAGTGTATTGTGTGTGTGTGTGTGTGTGTGTGTGATACAGAGCAGTGTATTGTGTGGTTGTGTGTGTGTGATACAGAGCAGTGTTATTGTTGTGTGTGTGTGTGTGTGTGTGTGTGATACAGAGCAGTGTATATAGTGTGTGTGTGTGTGTGTGTGTGTGTGTGATACAGAGCAGTGTATTGTGTGTGTGTGTGTGTGTGTGATACAGAGCAGTGTGTGTGTGTGTGTGTGATACAGAGCAGTGTATTGTGTGTGTGTGTGTGTGTGATACAGAGCAGTGTATTGTGTGTGTGTGTGTGTGTGTGATACAGAGCAGTGTTGTGTGTGTGTGTGTTGTGTGTGTGTGTGTGTGTGTATAGTGTGTGTGTGTGTGTGTGTGTGTGTGTGTGTGATACAGAGCAGTGTATTGTGTGTGTGTGTGTGTGTGTGTGTGTGATACAGAGCAGTGTATTGTGTGGTGTGTGTGTGTGTGTGTGATACAGAGCAGTGTATGTGTGTGTGTGTGTGTGTGTGTGTGATACAGAGCAGTGTATTGTGTGTGTGTGTGTTTGTGTGTGTGTGTGTGTGATACAGAGCAGTGTATTGTGTGTGTGTGTGTGTGTGGATACAGAGCAGTGTATTGTGTGTGTGTGTGTGTGTGTGATGTGTGTGATACAGAGCATTGTGTTGTGTGTGTGTGTGTGTGATACAGAGCAGTGTATGTGTGTGTGTGTGTGTGTGTGTGTGATACAGAGCAGTGTATTGTGTGATGTGTGTGTGTGTGTGATACAGAGCAGTGTATTGTGTGTGTGTGTGTGTGTGTGTGATACAGAGCAGTGTATGTGTGTGTGTGTGTGTGTGTGTGTGTGTGTGATACAGAGCAGTGTATTGTGTGTGTGTGTGTGTGTGTGTGATACAGAGCAGTGTATTGTGTGTGTATTGTGTGTGTGTGTGATACAGAGCAGTGTATGTGTGTGTGTGTGTGTGTGTGTGTGTGTGATACAGAGCAGTGTATTGTGTGTGTGTGTGTGTGTGATACAGAGCAGTGTATTGTGTGTGTGTGTGTGTGTGTGTGATACAGAGCAGTGTATTGTGTGTGTGTGTGTGTGTGTGTGTGTGTGATACAGAGCAGTTTATTGTGTGTGTGTGTGTGTGTGTGTGTGATACAGAGCAGTGTATTGTGTGTGTGTGTGTGTGTGTGATACAGAGCAGTGTATTGTGTTGTGTGTGTGTGTGTGTGTGTGTGTGTGTGATACAGAGCAGTGTATGTGTTGTGTGTGTGTGTGTGTGTGTGTGATACAGAGCAGTGTATTGTGTGTGTGTGTGTGTGTGTGTGTGATACAGAGCAGTGTATTGTGTGTGTGTGTGTGTGTGATACAGAGCAGTGTATTGTGTGTGTGTGTGTGTGTGTGTGTGTGATACAGAGCAGTGTATTGTGTGTGTGTGTGTGTGTGTGTGTGTGTGATACAGAGCAGTGTATTGTGTGTGTGTGTGTGTGTGTGTGTGTGTGATACAGAGCAGTGTATTGTGTGTGTGTGTGTGTGTGTGTGTGATACAGAGCAGTGTATTGTGTGTGTGTGTGTGTGTGTGTGATACAGAGCAGTGTATTGTGTGTGTGTGTGTGTGTGTGTGTGATACAGAGCAGTGTTTTGTGTGTGTGTGTGTGTGTGTGTGTGATACAGAGCAGTGTATTGTGTGTGTGTGTGTGTGTGTGTGTGATACAGAGCAGTGTATTGTGTGTGTGTGTGTGTGTGTGATACAGAGCAGTGTATTGTGTGTGTGTGTGTGTGTGTGTGTGATACAGAGCAGTGTATTGTGTGTGTGTGGTGTGTGTGATACAGAGCAGTGTATTGTGTGTGTGTGTGTGTGTGTGTGATACAGAGCAGTGTATTGTGTGTGTGTGTGTGTGTGTGTGTGATACAGAGCAGTGTATTGTGTGTGTGTGTGTGTGTGTGTGTGATACAGAGCAGTGTATTGTGTGTGTGTGTGTGGTGTGTGATACAGAGCAGTGTATTGTGTGTGTGTGTGTGTGTGTGTGATACAGAGCAGTGTATTGTGTGTGTGTGTGTGTGTGTGATACAGAGCAGTGTATTGTGTGTGTGTGTGTGTGTGTGATACTGCAGTGTATTGTGTGTGTGTGTGTGTGTGTGTGTGTGTGATACAGAGCAGTGTATTGTGTGTGTGTGTGTGTGTGTGTGTGATACAGAGCAGTGTATTGTGTGTGTGTGTGTGATACAGAGCAGTGTATTGTGTGTGTGTGTGTGTGTGTGTGTGATACAGAGCAGTGTATTGTGTGTGTGTGTGTGTGTGATACAGAGCAGTGTATTGTGTGTGTGTGTGTGTGTGTGATACAGAGCAGTGTATTGTGTGTGTGTGTGTGTGTGTGTGTGTGATACAGAGCAGTTGTGTGTGTGTGTGTGTTTGTGTGTGATACAGAGCAGTGTATTGTGTGTGTGTGTGTGTGTGTGTGTGATACAGATCAGTGTATTGTGTGTGTGTGTGTGTGTGTGATACAGAGCAGTGTATTGTGTGTGTGTGTGTGTGTGTGTGTGTGTGTGATACAGAGCAGTGTATTGTGTGTGTGTGTGTGTGATACAGAGCAGTGTATGTGTGTGTGTGTGTGTGTGTGTGTGTGTGGGATACAGAGCAGTGTATTGTGTGTGTGTGTGTGTGTGTGTGTGGTGTGTGTGTTGTGATACAGAGCAGTGTATTGTGTGTGTGTGTGTGTTGTGTGTGATACAGAGCAGTGTATTGTGTGTGTTGTGTTTGGTGTGATTACAGAGCAGTGTATTGTGTGTGTGTGTGTGTGTGTGTGTGTGATACAGAGCAGTGTATTGTGTGTGTGTGTGTGTGTGTGTGTGATACAGAGCAGTGTATTGTGTGTGTGTGTGTGTGTGTGATACAGAGCAGTGTATTGTGTGTGTGTGTGTGTGTGTGTGTGATACAGAGCGGTGTATTGTGTGTGTGTGTGTGTGTGTGTGATACAGAGCAGTGTATTGTGTGTGTGTGTGTGTGTGTGTGTGATACAGAGCAGTGTATTGTGTGTGTGTGTGTGTGTGTGTGATACAGAGCAGTGTATTGTGTGTGTGTGTGTGATACAGAGCAGTGTATTGTGTGTGTGTGTGTGTGTGTGTGATACAGAGCAGTGTATTGTGTGTGTGTGTGTGTGTGTGTGTGTGTGATACAGAGCAGTGTATTGTGTGTGTGTGTGTGTGTGTGTGTGATACAGAGCAGTGTATTGTGTGTGTGTGTGTGTGTGTGATACAGAAGTGTATTGTGTGTGTGTGTGGGTGTGATACAGAGCAGTGTTTGTGTGTGTGTGTGTGTGTTGTGTGTGATACAGAGCAGTGTATTGTGTGTGTGGTGTGTGTGATACAGAGCAGTGTATTGTGTG
>CM050165.1:1266970-1319470 GCA_027410445.1 Discoglossus pictus | reverse complement strand
GAGCAGTGTATTGTGTGTGTGTGTGTGTGTGATACAGAGCAGTGTATTGTGTGTGTGTGTGTGTGTGTGTGTGTGATACAGAGCGGTGTATTGTGTGTGTGTGTGTGTGATACAGAGCAGTGTAATGTGTGTGTGTGTGTGTGTGATACAGAGCAGTGTATTGTGTGTGTGTGTGTGTGTGTGTGTGTGTGTGATACAGAGCAGTGTATTGTGTGTGTGTGTGTGTGTGTGTGTGATACAGAGCAGTGTATTGTGTGTGTGTGTGTGTGTGATACAGAGCAGTGTATTGTGTGTGTGTGTGTGTGTGTGTGTGATACAGAGCAGTGTATTGTGTGTGTGTGTGTGTGTGTGTGATACAGAGCAGTGTATTGTGTGTGTGTGTGTGTGTGTGTGTGATACAGAGCAGTGTATTGTGTGTGTGTGTGTGTGTGTGTGTGATACAGAGCAGTGTATTGTGTGTGTGTGTGTGTGTGATACAGAGCAGTGTATTGTGTGTGTGTGTGTGTGTGTGTGTGATACAGAGCAGTGTATTGTGTGTGTGTGTGTGTGTGTGTGTGATACAGAGCAGTGTATTGTGTGTGTGTGTGTGTGTGATACAGAGCAGTGTATGTGTGTGTGTGTGTGTGTGTGTGTGTGATACAGAGCAGTGTATTGTGTGTGTGTGTGTGTGATACAGAGCAGTGTATTGTGTGTGTGTGTGTGTGTGTGTGTGATACAGAGCAGTGTATTGTGTGTGTGTGTGTGTGTGTGTGATACAGAGCAGTGTATTGTGTGTGTGTGTGTGTGTGTGTGTGATACAGAGCAGTGTATTGTGTGTGTGTGTTGTGTGTGTGTGTGTGTGTGTGTGATACAGAGCAGTGTATTGTGTGTGTGTGTGTGTGTGTGTGTGTGTGTGTGATACAGAGCAGTGTATTGTGTGTGTGTGTGTGTGTGTGATACAGAGCAGTGTATTGTGTGTGTGTGTGTGTGTGTGTGTGTGATACAGAGCAGTGTATTGTGTGTGTGTGTGTGTGTGATACAGAGCAGTGTATTGTGTGTGTGTGTGTGTGTGTGATACAGAGCAGTGTATTGTGTGTGTGTGTGTGTGTGTGTGTGTGATACAGAGCAGTGTATTGTGTGTGTGTGTGTGTGTGTGTGATACAGAGCAGTGTATTGTGTGTGTGTGTGTGTGTGTGTGTGTGATACAGAGCAGTGTATTGTGTGTGTGTGTGTGTGTGTGATACAGAGCAGTGTATTGTGTGTGTGTGATACAGAGCGGTGTATTGTGTATGTGTGTGTGTGTGTGTGTGTGTGTGTGTGTACAGAGCAGTGTATTGTGTATGTGTGTGTGTGTGATACAGAGCAGTGTATTGTGTGTGTGTGTGTGTGTGTGTGTGATACAGAGCAGTGTATTGTGTGTGTGTGTGTGTGTGTGTGTGTGATACAGAGCAGTGTATTGTGTGTGTGTGTGTGTGTGTGTGATACAGAGCAGTGTATTGTGTGTGTGTGTGTGTGTGTGTGATACAGAGCAGTGTATTGTGTGTGTGTGTGTGTGTGTGTGTGTGTGTGTGTGATACAGAGCAGTGTATTGTGTGTGTGTGTGTGTGTGTGTGTGATACAGAGCGGTGTATTGTGTGTGTGTGTGTGTGTGTGTGATACAGAGCAGTGTATTGTGTGTGTGTGTGTGATACAGAGCGGTGTATTGTGTGTGTGTGTGTGTGATACAGAGCGGTGTATTGTGTGTGTGTGTGTGTGTGTGTGTGATACAGAGCAGTGTATTGTGTGTGTGTGTGTGTGTGATACAGAGCAGTGTATTGTGTGTGTGTGTGTGTGTGTGTGTGTGATACAGAGCAGTGTATTGTGTGTGTGTGTGTGTGTGTGTGTGTGATACAGAGCAGTGTATTGTGTGTGTGTGTGTGTGTGTGTGATACAGAGCAGGGTATTGTGTGTGTGTGTGTGATACAGAGCAGTGTATTGTGTGTGTGTGTGTGTGTGATACAGAGCAGTGTATTGTGTGTGTGTGTGTGTGTGTGTGTGTGTGTGATACAGAGCAGTGTATTGTGTGTGTGTGTGTGTGTGTGTGTGTGAAACAGAGCAGTGTATTGTGTGTGTGTGTGTGTGTGTGTGATACAGAGCAGTGTATTGTGTGTGTGTGTGTGTGTGTGTGATACAGAGCAGTGTATTGTGTGTGTGTGTGTGTGTGTGTGTGATACAGAGCAGTGTATTGTGTGTGTGTGTGTGTGTGTGTGATACAGAGCAGTGTATTGTGTGTGTGTGTGTGTGTGTGTGTGATACAGAGCAGTGTGTGTGTGTGTGTGATACAGAGCAGTGTATTGTGTGTGTGTGTGTGTGTGTGATACAGAGCAGTGTGTGTGTGTGTGTGTGATACAGAGCAGTGTATTGTGTGTGTGTGTGTGTGTGTGTGTGATACAGAGCAGTGTATTGTGTGTGTGTGTGTGTGTGTGTGATACAGAGCAGTGTATTGTGTGTGTGTGTGTGTGTGATACAGAGCAGTGTATTGTGTGTGTGTGTGTGTGTGTGTGATACAGAGCAGTGTACTGTTTGTGTGTGTGTGTGTGATACAGAGCAGTTTATTGTATGTGTGTGTGTGTGTGTGTGTGTGTGTGTGTGATACAGAGCAGTGTATTGTGTGTGTGTGATACAGAGCAGTGTATTGTGTGTGTGTGTGTGTGTGTGTGTGATACAGAGCAGTGTATTGTGTGTGTGTGTGTGTGTGTGATACAGAGCAGTGTATTGTGTGTGTGTGTGTGTGTGTGTGATACAGAGCAGTGTACTGTTTGTGTGTGTGTGTGTGATACAGAGCAGTGTATTGTGTGTGTGTGTGTGTGTGATACAGAGCAGTGTATTGTGTGTGTGTGATACAGAGCAGTGTATTGTGTGTGTGTGTGTGTGTGTGTGTGTGATACAGAGCAGTGTATTGTGTGTGTGTGTGTGTGTGTGTGTGTGATACAGAGCAGTGTATTGTGTGTGTGTGTGTGTGTGTGATACAGAGCAGTGTATTGTGTGTGTGTGTGTGTGTGTGATACAGAGCAGTGTATTGTGTGTGTGTGTGTGTGTGATACAGAGCAGTGTATTGTGTGTGTGTGATACAGAGCAGTGTATTGTGTGTGTGTGTGTGTGATACAGAGCAGTGTACTGTTTGTGTGTGTGTGTGTGATACAGAGCAGTGTATTGTGTGTGTGTGTGTGTGTGATACAGAGCAGTGTATTGTGTGTGTGTGATACAGAGCAGTGTATTGTGTGTGTGATACAGAGCAGTGTATTGTGTGTGTGTGTGTGTGTGTGATACAGAGCAGTGTATTGTGTGTGTGTGTGTGTGTGATACAGAGCAGTGTATTGTGTGTGTGTGATACAGAGCAGTGTATTGTGTGTGTGTGTGTGTGTGTGTGTGTGTGTGATACAGAGCAGTGTATTGTGTGTGTGTGATACAGAGCAGTGTATTGTGTGTGTGTGTGTGATACAGAGCAGTGTATTGTGTGTGTGTGTGAGATACAGAGCAGTGTATTGTGTGTATTGTGTGTGTGTGTGTGTGTGTGTGATACAGAGCAGTGTATTGTGTGTGTGTGTGTGTGTGATACAGAGCAGTGTATTGTGTGTCTGTGTGTGTGTGATACAGAGCAGTGTATTGTGTGTGTGTGTGTGTGTGTGATACAGAGCAGTGTATTGTGTGTCTCTACTTCTCTGTGCTTTGAACTCATCTGCACTGCCCCCATTTTATTTCCCCAACTCCCTCCTTGACACCTTATAAAAGTCACTAATGACCTCCTCACTGCCTCGGCTACTTCTCTGTTCTAATTCTCCTGGATCTCTGCTGCCTTTGACACCGTTGACCGCCCTCTTCTCATCTGATTTCTCCTCTCTCTTGGCGTCCGTGACACTTCTCTCTCGTGGGTTCACATCCAACCTTGAAGATTGTACACTGAGTGTCATCTTCTTCACTTTGCCCTCTGACTGTTGGGTACCCCAAGGTCCAGTCTTAGGCCCCCTCCTCTTCTCCATTGATACTTCCACTTTTAATACGGTAGTGGGTAGTAGTTTCATGACTTTAGCCTCTCAAGTAAATTGGTGCATTGGATGGTGAACTGGTTAAATGGCAGCCATTGCATTCTGGGAGTGTTGTATAAGATATACTCATGAATATGTAAATGAGCGTTTACTTATCAGACGCTATCATCAAATTACAAATAACCAGATGGAGAAAGAAACAAATAAAGACCAAGCCGTTGAATAATGAAAATCCTCGTTATAATTCATTGAATTCCGTCTGTTTGTAATTTTGTTTTATTTATATAAAAAACAAAGTAATAATAATTAATAATAATAATAATAAAATATAATAATAGTACTAATATATATATACATATAACCATTATTATATTGTAGGTTCTTAGTGTCTTCTCATGGAGAAATATAACAGGACGTCAGATTTCCTTCTTCTGGGATTCTCCGACCTTCATTATAACCGGGTCGGTCTCTTCTCGACCTTCCTGTCCATCTACGTCCTCACATGGGTGGGTAACATCCTCCTCTTAAGTGTCATAAGATCGGCCCCTGAACTTCACACCCCCATGTACTTTTTTTTAGGAAATCTTTCTTTGGTGGATGTTTGTTTCCTAACAGTCACTGTGCCAAAGCTCCTGAGCAGTGTCCTTCATGGTGTGACCTCCATCTCTTTCCTGGGCTGCTTCCTCCAAATGTTTTTCTTTGTGTCCTTGGGCATCACTGAGATCCTCCTCTTGGCAGTCATGGCTTTCGATCGGTGCTTGGCCATCTGTAACCCTCTACGTTATACTTCACTCATGAATAATAAAGTGTGCGCCATACTGGTTTCTGGATGTTGGGTTTCGGCAGCTCTTCATTCCTTCTTACACAGTTACACCATTTCCTGCCTTACCTATTGTCACGATAGACTGATCCACCACTTCTTCTGTGACATGACACCACTGATTAAGTTGTCCTGTTCAAGCACCTCCACTAATGAATTGTTGATATACACCGAGGGTACACTTGCAATTGTGATTCCTTTCTTCTTCATACTTGTGTCCTACATCCTCATTGGCCGTGCTATATATCAGCTGAAGACAACCTCAAGTAGAAGCAAGGCTTTCTCCTCATGCTCTTCCCATCTGATGGTCATCTGTCTATTCTATGGCACAATTATCTTCATCTACTTCCGTCCACCATCCAGTTACTCTCCCAGCTACGATCGCCTTGTGAGCTTGGCCTACACCGTGATCACGCCCATGTTAAATCCTTATATCTATAGTCTAAGAAACAGAGAAGTAAAGCATAGTCTGAGAAGGTCCATCCAGCACATCTTCTGTGAACAGAAAACAAAGAAATCCTTTCACTTCGAAGGGTAAAATAGGCGCTGGAAGCCTTATAGGAGCAGGCGCACTCTTCATATATGTTACATATATGTTATATTGACGGTCGGCGCTTGGTTTATAGAAATAATAAAAAGAGCAACATTTCAAACTCTTTTAATATTTGTCATGTACTGATGTTTGATGCTATCACTGACCAATGAGTCATATGTGACCTCTCGGACATGAAAAGTCCAGCTAGTAAAACCCATCTGAATATATTTATATAAAGTCATCTTATCAGCTCGTAAGAGCCTGTTTATTTCATAAGTTTCTTGTCATATCCCAATCCCCCTTTTCCATTACTTTCTTGCTCTTTTGACCTTTTCTCGCACTACATTGTCATTATTTAGAAGTGGTGCCAGAAATTGTACTTCAGGTGATTTTAATCAAGGATTTGTATAGTGGCAGAATTATATTTGTCTCCCTGGCTTATATACCCTTCTTAATACATTCTAATATTTTACTTGTCCCCAAGCCTCCACGAGCATCCACAAGCGTCCACAAGACTCCATGAGCCTCCCTGAGTGTCCACAAGCCTCCACGAGTGTCCACAAGCCTCCATGAGCATCCACAAGTGTCCATGAGCCTCCACGAGCCTCACAAGTGTCCACGAGTCTCCACGAGCATCCAAGAGGGTCCACAAGTCTCCACAAGCCTCCACGAGCGTACACAAGTCTCTACAAGCGTACACAAGCCTCAAGGAGCATCCACAAGACTCCACGAGCCTCACAAGCTTCCATGAGCATCCACGAGCGTCCACAAGCCTCCACGAGCATCCACAAGCCTCCATGAGCACAAGTGTCCATGAGCCTCCACGAGCCCCACAAGTGTCCACACGAGCATCCACAAGACTCCACGAGCCTCCCCAAGCCTCCACAAGCCTCCACAAGCCTCCATGAGCGTTCACAAGCCTCTACAAGCCTCCGTGAGCCTCACAAGCCTCCAAGAGCCTCCACGAGCATCCACAAGCCTTCACGAGCCTCACAAGAGTTCATAAGAGTCCACAAGCCTCCACGAGCCCCACAAGCCTACACAAGCTCCCAAACCCCTTTCTATTTCTGTTTCTCTTCAATTTGTTCCATTTAGATTATAAATTGCTTGGCTATTTTTTATTGTACAATGCATAATACCAGTGGTCTACCATTTTACTGGCCACATTTGTATTTTATACAAGTTCATTTCCAAAAAATGCACATCTGCTTTTACTGATTGGTTAGTTGTGTTTTATTATCTGTAATGTTGTATCAGACATGAGTTTGTTGTGTTGCTCCTCACTGACCTTATGGTCTAGTAGACACTTTGGTGCTTTCTATCTTCTAGATGGCCGCTTCACTAGTTCCATAGTTATTATCGTTTATTTATAACGCGCCAACATATTCCGTAGCGCTAGTTACATAGTAATTGACATTAAAAAAGTCCATCAAGGTTAACCTTTTAAGATCTCCTCTGATCTGCAATATGCAGATTAGTTGTTAATTAATTAATCCAGAGGAAGCAAACAGAAAAAAAACAAGTGAGACTTAGCCAATCGTCTCAACAGGGGGAAACAAATCAATTCCTTCCTGACCCCAGATACTGGCAATCGGATTCCTCCCTGGATCAATACTCTCTCTCTCATTAACCAGGATAACCCAGAATGCCATTTTTAATAAAAAAATATATCCAATCCATCTTTAAAGTTATCTATCGAATCCGCTGTCACCACCTCCTTTGGTAGAGAATTCCACAGATTAACCACCCTTACTGTGAAGAACCCTTTTATTTTATTTTTTTTATTTTTTTAACAAATATTTTTATTAGACAAAGGTAAATCATAGGACAGCATGCAAATGTACAATAGGTCAAGTCAAATTAGTATTTAGACAAACCAATTACTAAAACGATCCAGAACAGAATTCCCCATTGTAAGTAAACAACAAATATTAATTCCTTGGGGATATTATTATCATCGAGATCATCTAATAACCAGAGCCAGGTTTTATTGCATTATACATTATACATATTTTTTTATTTTATACATTATTTTATGTATTTTAGAAAAAGGAAAAAGAGGAGAGAAAAGGAAGACAAAAAAAGGGGAAAAGAACAGGGGAAAAGGGGAAGGGGGAAAAGGGGAAGGGGGAAAAGGGGAAGGGGGATAACTTGGTTTGAAGCTTTTCCTCCACCGGAGCTCCAGGATTATCCTCTCTTTATCCAATTTACTCACTTCCAACCACCACCTCCAGGGATCCTCCATCGGCGTGAGCCAGCCAAAAAAGAATTACGACCTGCTCACCCTCCTAACCAAGCGGTCAGCCAGGTGGACCAGATATTCAAGAATTTAGGAATGGTGTCCTCTAGAAGGTGTGTTGACCTTTCATTTATGAGAATAAAGTTTCATTTACTTTTAGCTGCTTGCAGACTCCGTATGTCGGACTTCCACTGTCGGGCAATGTGGATTTTAGTGGCCAACATGAAAAATTGCAAAA
Organism: Discoglossus pictus; assembly: GCA_027410445.1. Classification (NCBI taxonomy): domain Eukaryota; kingdom Metazoa; phylum Chordata; class Amphibia; order Anura; family Alytidae; genus Discoglossus; species Discoglossus pictus. Next base: position 1,311,634 of record CM050165.1, on the reverse strand, counting down.
GGAGATTATGGCTTGAGGATATTTGTCTGACTGGAAGACCTAGAAGACTCACCTTGATATCCATGTTAGTTCTGGAATTAAAAGCATTTGGGGCCAGGGAGAAAACCCCTTCCCATAAGTATTTTGCTTTAGGACACGTGGGTATGGAGGTGCCCTTGTTTCCACATTCCCTTAAGCATGTATCACTTCGAGTGAGACCCATTTGAACCATTTGGATGGCGTTATATAGGTTCTATGCAGAACTTTTATGGATGTTTCAAGTAAACTGTAATATAGAGATCCACTTGTAGTATTTCCTCCCAGATTTCTGGATCTAGCGTGAAAGTTGAAGCTCTTTACAAAGCCCAGTAAACCAGTTTGTCTCTGGATATCCTAAAGTGTGTGATGAGGTCCTTATAACGTGCCTAAATCTGTAATAATTATAGTGTTTTGCCAGCCGAAGGTTATATTTGTCTCATAAATGCAAACGGTACAATTGCACAATTCTGGGACCAAACCTTAATAGATTTCTAGATTGCCACCAATTTAAGGAATTCGAGGGTCGGGTAATAGTGAGCTGAGGGTTGGGTACAATCAGGGTAAGGGTAGAAAGTTTTGAATGTAATTGATATTGTTTAGCTGCCCTTGCCCAGATGGTAAGCGTATGTTTAATACAAAGGTTGGTCCGATTCCCCAATGCCTTGCTCGGCCTAGGAAGCCAGATTATGGTGTCCCACGAATATGGGGACATAGTTAAATCTTCTATAAAACTCATAGGGTTTGGTGTAGGGAAGAACCTGAAGACCTGATTCGGAGATCGCTCCAGCTCTTGATGATTTAATGCTACTGGGAGTACACGAAATAAGTATAGAAGACACGGCGCAATATTCATCTTTACCTGACCAAGAGACTTTACCCCTAGGCCATCTCTGCAGATCTAGTCTCAGCTCGTTATACAGACTTGGCTTTATATAGATCTGGTATTCGTCTGGTTATATAGACCCCCAGATACTTCATTTGCGACTTAGGCCAGGTAAAATTTAAGTTTTCCTGAAGCAACTTGATTTCAGACTGGGCCTTTGAGATAGCCAACGCTTCTGACTTAGCCACATTTATTTTTAAGCCCGAAAGATCTCCAAAACCCTCCAATGTTTGCATTAGTACAGGGACACCCCTGTCTGGTACCCCGTTGCATCTCAATCTGTGCCAATGAGTCAACTGGTAGCTTTAGGATGGCCCTTGGGAATCTATAATAAGTCTCAATCAAGTACATCAAATTTCCACTAAAACCAAATTTCGCTAAAACAGTCTTAAGATATGGCCACTCCAAAGAGTCGAAGGCTTTCTCTATATCCAGGGCCAACAAGCACATTGGTATCCGCCTTTGTGTAGCCCAGTCTATACAGTTTAATATTCATCTGATATTATCTCCCGTTTGCCTGTAGGGGATGAACCTACCTGATCTTTATGGTTTTTAATCACCTAACATGAATTTTTTAATTGTTGCATTTTTAACAGTATTTTAAATGTACAAATAAAGATTGAATTTTTTAAAATTAGTATGTGGCAATAATAATTAAAATAAAGGCTGCATAAAAGGTGTTTCTCTACAACCTTGGTTGGTTGTTCAAGGATTCCTAAATAGGATCCATAGCAATTAATTTAGACAGATTTTTTATGCCTCCATTTAGGAGGGTAATGGGATGGTAGTGGGTCCCGGCCTTCTTTGGGAAAAAGATCATGTTCGCCTGATTTAATTCTTGGGGCATAGGATGGCCATCCAAAATTTGATTAAATAGATTTTCTAAATGTGGGGTTCAAAGATCTGAATATTTTTTATATTAGATATTGGAGAATCCATCCGGGCCCGCCCCCCCCCAACCCATCAATTCCGTGACATTAGAATTAAGTAGGCCCAACTCCCGTGAGTGGGTAAATCGCAAGCGTTTAGAAAGGCGAATCTCTGTTGTTCCTGATTATGTGAGGAGGAAAAATAAAACTTCCGAAATAATTCCAAAAATGCTCTTTCTTTACTGTTAGGGCCGTAACATCACTGAAGTCAGAAGATTTTTGATTGAGAAATGTTATTCTTTAGTTTTTTTGCTAGTAAGATGTGTGATTTGATAAAATTAAATCGAGCTCCAATCTCACTTTATCAATTTGTTGCCGCTGTGATTTAGATGGGTGATTTTGATTTCATTTTTGTAGCTCGATAATGTCTTTGTTTAGCAACTCCTCTCTTAGTCTCAATTGTTTTCTACGTGTTGACGCTAGCTTTATGAAGGAGCCGATTACAATGGCCTTATGGGCCACCCAAATCCATCCCATGCTAGATTCTTGATTAATATTGGTTGAGAAGAACAGCTCAATATCTCAAGCTATTTGTTCCGTGTCCAAAGCATTAGATAGGATTCTTTCATTAAGCCACCACGTATATGGTGGTCTAGACTTTTGACCCAAATCTATTGATAAGCTAATTCAAGAGTGGTCAGACCACGGGCATGGATGGATGTCCACAGCATCTACCTGATCTGATAATGAAGAATCAAACATTATAAAGTCCATTCGAGAATAGGACCCCATGTACTGGAGAATAGAAGGTGTATCCCCTCTCCCTACATCTACAACAAATGAAGCTCTGTACGTAGGGAATCAATTTGTCTAAGTTTGTTAGAGAACCTGCCATCCGGTCCCACTCTGATCTGTCCATTTGGGGCCAAAAAACAAGTTAAGATCCCCTCCCAAGATCCGCTGAGTTTAGATACTTAAGTAGGTTAATAAATTAATTATACGGTGAGGTTGTCGTGAATAAAAGTAAGTCAAGGACAATTTAGTAAATAACAGCGTATTAGTTAAAATTATAAAATTGCCATTTGAATCTGTTTCTTATGCTCTACAGTAAATGGGAAGTTTTTATTTAACACTAAAGCCACACCTGCCTTCTTTGTGCGTTGCGTTGTGTCTATCATGGCGCCTTAATAATCTGAAAAGTGCTTACCCCATAAAAACGAATGTCACCCAAGTGAGATGAGAAAAGATACCGGAATGGTCTGTATGGTCTGGAGGAGGCGTTGGATCCGGCAGTGGTGGAAGGGCAGCGCCCAGAAACTCAGAGCCTAGGGTGAGAGGAGGAGAAAGGGAGAAACAAAACCAAGATAACCAAAAACAATTCAACATAACAACAAGCCTAATTCCTCATACCTGTACCTAAGGCACTTTTGTGCCAGGGGAGGGAAATTGGAATTTCCAATGTCCAATACTTCCCTTTAACTGAGGAATAGAAGTCCATATACATTGTCGCATATCATTAATCTGTAAACGGGGAAAAAACTAAACTTAAGCCTACACTGGCCCAGTCAGCCAACTATAAACTTAAGGGTCAGTTCTATATGTAATCTTTCAAGGGGCAAGTCCATAGAATAATCTGCGTCGTTGATTACTGCATAACATTACATCTTGTGTGAGAACATGCATGATAACCTAAAATTTTACCGCAATTTCTCTCTAACTTGGTTTAAAAGTCACTGGTGCGGTTTAGACTGCAAACTCTCCAAGTATCTCATCTCTCATTAATAGCCGCTACCGGCTGCAGACCGATCCCAACCAAATGATACATATGATGTTAATCAACATTGTGTTATGCTACTCTTTCGAAGAGGGTCATGGACCTGTACTAATCTGAGAGTCATTTAATGTCAGTTGCTTTCTCTACCTTTTGGTCCTCTGGACCTCAAACCATTGCCTTGATGGTCTCTGTAACGGAACCCATCACTGTTTTACCCTGTTTTATGGTTATTTAATTCTTGGTTAAAATATGATCCTACTGTTATACTGTATGTATGTTGGTTTATGCTCTGCAAAATATTAGCCCAGACTATTGCAGACCTTGGCAGAATGGATAATCCTCTTACAGAGACTCCTTATAAGATAAGGAAGTCTATTGTATAAAGTGTTTTCATTCTCAGACATAAGAACAAAGAAGGATGATCTAATCCATGTCTGATTGTATCAAAGTTGCCAGGTAGCCTCAGGGAGGTGTGACCCACCTATTGTCCCTATATGTGTATTGTGTGGCCAACTATGGGGGATATGTGAAATGTCTGTGTGTTATGTGTAAAAGATACTTTTACTAACTTTTGAACCCCTGGTCTGATTCATGCCATTTTTTAATATGTTGTTCCACAATTTATGTTGTTCATAAAAATGTAAGATTTATTTATGTACTATGTAAAATCATAAAGTTATAAAAATGGATAAAAATGTGTAAGTTTTAGCTGGGAGATAATTGAGTAGATACAGTAATAAACTCAATTATCTCCCAAGCAGGAGGGGAGGGAAACTGTGGGCGTTACTATTGTGTTATTGGTTGTTTATACCTTCCCCTGGGTGTGTTCTGTTTGTACCTGACTGTAATTAAAACCAGGCTGGGTGTGCCAGCACCAGAGTTCTACTTGACCCTTCAAAACGTAGCCTCGTCTCGTTCTGAAAGGGGATTGCTATATCACACTGGGGATTGCTATGCTTTGCATACTCCCTTGAGCTTAACTACTGAACCCTTGTTCCTGATGTACTCTCCTTGGAGGAGAGGTCTTCCCCACACGATCCTGGATGCTGGAGATTCATACAGGGTGGAAGGAAGACGGCGCGGCTCCAGTTAAGCTACGGCGGTTGTGGAGTCTGTGGTGGTTGTGGTGTCCGGTGCGGTGCTTGTAGTCCTCGGCGCAAGCTAGGACGCGTCCATCAACGGAGGTACCCAGTCGGGGTGCCAGTAGAACTGTTACAGTCTCTGCGGCAGACGTGATTCCTGTACAGCCTCCAACGTGTCCTCTTTAGAGATCAGGTTTTGGCGGGCGAGCATTCCGCTTGGGAGTGGACTATATGGACATTTGTGCCCACTTGAAATGAAAGGTTGAAAGGAAATCCCAACTTGTATTTTATGTTATTTTTTATTAAGCTTTCTAGAGCCGGTTTTAGCTGTTTGCGTTTAAGGAGCTAAGTCCGCAAAATTTTTAATTAAAGTCCCATCCGGGCCTCTGATGGTTTGTAGTTTCCTGGAGGCTGTGAGAATTCAATCTCTCATTCCTTGACGTAGGAATCTGGCAATTACATCCTTGGGTTGCTCTAAGGACTTCGGGCCTCCAAGTGCCCTATGTACTCTCTCAATTTCCCACGAATCTAGGGGTTGGTTGGGCAAAACACTGTGAATTACAGCATTCAGATACGCTTTCAGGTCCGACACAGGCTTCAGGTTTCCTCTGAATCTTATATTATGCCACCTAGACCTATTCTCAAGTTCTCCAAGTTTATTTTTCATTGTGTCTATAAGAGTGGTTATTTGGATTATATAATTTCGGTCTCTCAATTGAACTTCCATAATTTGGTCAGTTAGAGATTCCAGTGTTTGGGAATGCTGCCCAAGATCTTGAATATCTTGCTTAATTTCTTTAACCACCTTATCAAAATGTGACTGGAGCAGGGCATTAAAATCTGCTTGAAATATATCTGATACTCTAGCTTGCTGATGGGTCAAAGGACGATCTTCCTCTATATCTGACCCTTACGATGAGCCCATTACTGAATTGCGTGGTGATGCCTGAGATTTGTTGCTGTCCTCTAAAATGCTCCTGTATGCTTTTAGCCATCAGATTTCTTTTGGATTTGCCCATTTTCACCGACCGTAAGAAACTGGTGTGTCTAAACAGATAAATACTGCTTCAGGACAATGGGCTGTGAATTAAGTGTAGAAGAAGGGTGGCACTCCAATGTAGGGATTCCTGTATGATGATAAGTGGCTGATTACTCATTAGTGATGAAGGCTGGCTGAGCCCATTTCTTCAGGCAGATATTTACATATTATGCCTTATTGACTAATATGTTGTTAGAAAGCATCCCGTCAGCACTGATTCATCCCTGGCGAGTGCCCTTTCACGTTAGTTAGCATTTTCGATATTCTCCAGAGTGTTTTCATAGGCCCAACATACCACTTGTTTCCACCCTGAGGTTGTTACAGCCCAGATCAGCAGTGGTTGGAAGTGAGTAGGTAGCAGAGCCTGTTGTCCTTTTAATATCCACCAGTAGCTAAACTTGGCCACACAAAAGAGCTCCTGCAGTTTCTGATGAATGAGCCCAGAGGGCCAATTTGTGGAACACTCGTATAAACAGCCTGTGTAGATTTGGCTCGCTGTTGGACTTATATGAGCACCTAAGTCAATGACCTGTGTGTTTAGGCTCATGGGATGAGTGTTGCTACTCCATCATGACCTGTGCACGGCCCAGTGGGTATGTCCATATACACTTTGGGCACATTTTGCTCTCTGAATAATTAATTTGGCACAAAACACTTCCTGAGCCCTCTAAGTAAATAATTAGACACAACCACTTTTTGGGATTGTAACGGATCTACTGGCACCCCGACCGGGTACCTCCGTTGATAGACGCGTCCTAGTTTGCGCCGAGGCCTACAAGCACCGCACCGGATACCTCAACCACCACAGACTCCACAACCGCCGTAGTTTAGCTGGAGCCGCGCCGTCTTCCTTCCACCCTGTATGAATCTCCAGCATCCAGGACCGTGTGGGGAAGACCTCTCCTCCAAGGAGGACACATCAGGAACAAGCGTTCAGTAGTTACAGCTCAAGGGAGTATGCAAAAGCATAGCAATCCCCAGTATGATATAGCGATCCCCTCCAATAACGAGATGAGACTACGTTTTGAAGGGTCAAGTAGCACTATTCTTTAATGACAGGGATCTCCTTTTATGCCATGGTGCCCTCTGAAGGGCTACACCCACATAATTATCACAGCCAATTAGATACATGGTTCAACCCCCACGTCTCCTCCCCTCAGATAACAGGTAACACAATTAAAACAGACACAATTTTAACCACATTCTGGATGTACCCCAAAAACAGGGGGTACACCTTTAAGTCCAGCACCGTTCAATATCTCTCACCCAGGGAAACACCATATTAAAAAATGGCATGAATCAGACCAGGGGTTCAAAAGTTAGTAAAAGTATGTTTTTCACATAACACACAGACATTTCACATATCCCCCACACAATACACATATAGGACAATAGGTGTGGTCACCCCTCCCTGAGGCAACTTGATATAATCAGACAATGATTAAATCAGCCCTCTTTGTTCTTATCTGAGAATGAAAACACTCCACACAATCGACTCCCTTATCTGTAACAGGATTATCTCTCATGCCAAGGTCTGCACTAGCCTGGGGCCAATATTCTGCAGAGCACAAACCAACACACATACAGTATATTACTAGGATCATATTTTAACCAAGAATTAAATAACCATAAACAGGGTAAAACAGTGATGGGTTCTGTTACAGCTGGGATCTGAGCGCACAAAACTACCGAATAGCGCTCAGATCATCTTCACACAGTTCAATTGCCATGTAGCTAAAGTCTTTCCCATAGTCTTTCATCATATGAATGGGCTCCATGGCATAGCTATCTGTGGTATCATGGTTCACACAGGGCAAGTACCGAATGACCCCCCTGTATGTAAAGGGCCAGAATGAGTGACATACACTCTGGTATGGCCGAATACTGTGTTTTAAGGGCAATATGTCCCCGGGCCATAGTCGCAGGGCAGGAGGCTGGCAAACAGTCCTCTCCAAGACAAAGTGGCGAAGGGCACTTCGTCACAGGGGTCACATACTGGCCACAGCGTTTATTGGTAAACCCAAAATCCTATAATAACAACAATACCAGTAATTAAGTAAACATAAACAAGTGAGGAGGAGGAGCCTGACCCGACACAGTACACTCTACGCCCTGAACCCTCGTCCAGGACCTACCGTGATGGAGCATCCGTACCCCCGTAGGGTAGGATCACACCCACTTTACCACTGTCCCGGCGACTCCCCTTACCACCGCTCCGCTGTGACAACAAATACACAACATCATAATACAACCTGAAAAAACGAATACTATACCACAACTGCTAATGCGTAAACAGATGTAACTCAAAACTTGACTTATTATATTTCTTTATTTTCCTTTTTTTTTTTATTATGACCATGAACACATATTTACCAATTTTTAACATAAACACATAATTTCCACATTTACAATAAATGAATACCTGTTCCAAAATTGGGGATGGGTGGGTGGGATCTAATTACTTGGCTAGCTGGGGGCATAATGGCCAAATGGCACCAACTCCTATTAGTGGCTTCGCTCGCAGCTAGCCACCCCCTCTCTCCCATCCTCCCGGGCCTGACAGGTCACGTGGACCTCCTACCAACCCCAGGAGGCCCGGGGAGTTATGCAGCCCGTCCATTCTCTCTGCGTGGTTCTTGAATCTGCCACTAGATGGCGATGTTGTGTCAGGACAAAGAGGAGCGCGCCAACACTGTTACGTGCAACTCACGTTTTAGTTTTTTATTTAGTTTTTATCCTGAGCACAATCAGTGTGATTGAGACCTGTGCCAAACCAGTATGTGCCTAAGAAAGCCCGAAGGCAATACCCTTATCATTATCTTCACACATCCTAAGCTGACAAGGAAATTGGCTAGTTCACTCCATACGTCAACTGGGGTCTCTGCATCATAGCCTTCGGAAAAGGTAAAGAGTCAGTTCAAGACTGAGTAGCTTGTAAAGGCAATAGAGGTTTGGTGACTGTACTTTGGCCCCCTATAGTAGTGGGAACTGTAGCAAGGTTCGTCTCATGGAAAGGTCTCTGTCACGATCTACTGCTTCTCAGTCGGGCTTGATAAGGCTGTTATTGCCAAACCTACCCAGCAGATCTACCAGATTCTTTTGATCTCTTCACTAAGACAGCTGATGTCTCTTAAATTAGATGTAGTCTTTAAGAATATGAATGCAGGCTCAGCATTATAAGAAATCAGAAACTGTTTTTATTTCTGTGGACAAGGGCTCATCTATAAGGCATCATAACAGCAACTTCATTCATACCGTCATTGCGGTTATCTTCTTACCTCCCTTTTTAGATAGGAGCATATCTGTCTTCAATATATGTCTCCTTCCCTTGGCTTAGGAACATATATATATATATACTTTAAAACATTCAACCCAGCATTATCTCAACTGCCCTCAGAGACACCAATACATCTCTCTCTCTGTCAGAAAAAACTCAACTGCCAACTGCTCTCTCCCCTCTCTGACAGTTACCACCGACCACACAACATTCTAAACCATTTAACTCCTTACACACTAGACACAATTAATCATATAGTCATCAACATAACATAACATAGCATAAGATTTTACATATCTATTAACATGACATAACACATATAGAATAATCAAATTAACATAAAAGCATATTAAACAACTAAACTTTTACTGACCCCAAAGGGGGTTCAGGGGAATCATGACAGTCTCCCTGGATGCTCGTGACATTATGTCAGTGAGTAAGTCCCTCAGATTATAAAAACTCAGATATGGGATTAATTTTCTTCAGCCCTGTGTATGATATGTCGCTTTCGTGAGGAACACTTAAAATGGCCACTGCTGTTTTGGCGGGAAACCCCTAGAAGAAGGTTACAGGCATGACCTTTACCAGTTCTGATTAGGGTGGTTGTGAAATAAACTGCCTGGGCTCCATCACTGAATATTAGCTTTTCTGAATGGCTAAACTGTTATCTTTATTTATCGTTGTTTCCTTCACATGTGGCTGGTTGCACTGGGTTTCCAAAATGGCATTTTAAAATGGAGGCTTTTCCCACCTCTGTCTGGGTAACAGTACCCCTGAGGTTTATATTTACCAACACTACCTTCTCAGTTGTCTCGTGAGCCTTTAGTGGGACCTCTTTCACCTCACAGGACCGGCACCGCCAGTGTTCCTGCCGTCTGAGCTCCATTGCCTCCTATGCTACCACGCGGTCCAGTCTATCAGCCCGTGTACTGGGGCCTCTGCTTGCTCTCCCCACTCCTCAGGCATGGTTCCTTCCTCCTGGACCAGCAACCTATCTTCTGTGTCTCAGCGAGAGGCCCCTCCAAGGCCCCAATGCTCAGCCTCCTCCTCCCTTCTCAAGGCAGTAGCACAGGTTCCCGGCTTTCATCTTTCGCGTAGGCTGCACTGCTTCTCCCACAGTCGGCAGGCCGTCGACATGTGGCCGATCAAATCACTCCGTCCGGGAATGTTTAGGATCCACAGGCTCCACGTTGATCTGTGGATACCCTGGGCTAAGTTATGCTGGTCTAGGGCTGGCTGGATTCTAGATATAGATCCATCTGGCCAGTTGACCCTGAGGAGCTGTGCTGCCGCGCAGTCTTCTCTTTCAACGGTTAGTCACGCCCCCACCTTTTCTTTCTTTAAGGTGGAATCTTTTTACTTCTGACCTCAGGATGTCCTCTTGTCTATTGGAAAAATCTTGGCACAAAAAGCTCCCGTGACAAATCTTTATACTGACCATGGATGTATTTATATAAGGTAATCACATCTACTCTTAGGGGCTTATTACTACCAGTCACCTTGTGTTGGTTCCTATTCTTTCTCATTACTAGCAGTCACCTTGTGTTGGTTCCTATTCTCTCTCATTACTACCAGTTACCTTGTGTTGGTTCCTATTCTCTCTCATTACTACCAGTCACCTTGTGTTGGTTCCTATTCCCTCTCATTACTACCAGTCACCTTGTGTTGGTTCCTATTCTCTCTCATTACTACCAGTCACCTTGTGTTGGTTCCTATTCTCTCTCATTACTACCAGTCACCTTGTGTTGGTTCCTATTCTCTCTCATTATTACCAGTCACCTTATGTTGGTTCCTATTCCCTCTCATTACTACCAGTCACCTTGTGTTGGTTCCTATTCTCTCTCATTACCTCCAGTCACCTTGTGTTGGTTCCTATTCTCTCTCATTACTACCAGTCACTGTGTGTTGGTTCCTATTCCCTCTCATTACTACCAGTCACCTTGTGTTGGTTCCTATTCTCTCTCATTACTACCAGTCACCTTGTGTTGGTTCCTATTCTCTCTCATTACTACCAGTCACTGTGTGTTGGTTCCTATTCTCTCTCATTAATACCAGTCACCTTGTGTTGGTTCCTATTCCCTCTCATTCCTACCAGTCACCTTGTGTTGGTTCCTATTCCCTCTCATTACTACCGGTAACGGCTACCCCGGTAGTGAGAGGGTACCAGCCCTTGGAGACGTCCTTTTCCCTGGCAAGCTGCTGTGTAAAAGTGAAGTTGGTATAATCCCATCCAAGAGTTCCAGAGGGAAAGTCAGGTTCAGCATTAAATATCCATATAGAAGCACTGCGCAGTCTCAGAAGCCCAGACCACCCATATTGGACGACACTTTCTTGGGAGTCAAAGAATACTGACTTTATTTTGTTGTGCAGAAATATTTATATACATCTCTTCCCAAAGGCAATACACATGCCCATATTTGGCCACACAAGACACATAAAGAGAACAATAGGTGTGGTCACACCTCCCCTAGGCTACCTGGCTACTTTGATGCAATCAGACATTGACCAGATTATACTCTTTGTTCTATGTCTCATAATAAAACACTTTATACAATAGACTTCTGTGACGAAGTGCCAGACAGTTTACCCCCAGCGACAGTTTACCCTAACAAGGGGAGACATCAATCTCCCAGACGGCGCAGATGGGACCGTGGTCTTTGCACCTGACATACCGGGATGCTGGACAGCCTGTCCAGATCCCCAACTACCCTCACTGGGACAACCGGAGGAGGGGGTTGTAACGGATCTACTGGCACCCCGACCGGGTACCTCCGTTGATAGACGCGTCCTAGCTTGCGCCAAGGCCTACAAGCACCGCACTGGACACCTCAACCACCACAGACTCCACAACCGCTGTAGTTTAGCTGGAGCCGCGCCGTCTTCCTTCCAACCTGTATGAATCTCCAGAACCAGGACCGTGTGGGGAAGACCTCTCCTTCAAGGATAGTACATCAGGAACAAGCGTTCAGTAGTTACAGCTCAAGGGAGTATGCAAAAGCATAACAATCCCCAGTATGATAGAGCAATCCCCTCCAAGAACGAGATGAGACTACGTTTTGAAGGGTCAAGTAGAACTATTCTTTAATGACAGGGGATCTCCTTTTATGCAATGGTGCCCTCTGAAGGGCTACACCCACATAATTCTCACAGCCAATTAGATACATGGTTCAACCCCCACGTCTCCTCCCCTCAGATAACAGGTAACACAATTAAAACAGACACAATTTTAACCACATTCTGGATGTACCGAAAAAACAGGGGGTACACCTTTAAGTCCAGCACCGTTCAATATCTCTCACCCAGGGGAACACCATATTAAAAAATGGCATAAATCAGACCAGGGGTTCAAAAGTTAGTAAAAGTATGTTTTTCACATAACACACAGACATTTCACCTATCCCCCACACAATACACATATAGGACAATAGGTGTGGTCACCCCTCCCTGAGGCAACTTGATATAATCAGACAATGATTAAATCAGCCCTCTTTGTTCTTATCTGAGAATGAAAACACTCCACACAATTGACTCCCTTATCTGTAACAGGATTATCTCTCCTGCCAAGGTTTTGCACTAGCCTAGGGCCAATATTCTGCAGAGCACAAACCAACATACATACAGTATATTACTAGGATCATATTTTAACCAAGAATTAAATAACCACAAACAGGGTAAAACAGTGATGGGTTCCGTTACAGCTGGGATCTGAGCGCACAAAACTACCGAATAGCGCTCAGATCATCTTCACACAGTTCAATTGCCATGGAGCTAAAGTCTTTCCCATAGTCTTTCATCATATGAATGGGCTCCATGGCATATCTATCTGTGGTATCATGGTTCACACAGGGCAAGTACCGAATGACCCCCCCCCCCTGTATGTAAAGGGCCAGAATGAGTGACATACACTCTGGTATGGCCGAATACTGTGTTTGAAGGGAAATATGTACCAGGGCCATAGTCGCAGGGCAGGAGGCTGGCAAACAGTCCTCTCAAAGACAAAGTGGCGAAGGGCACTTCGTCACACATCTCCCCTTTGGGGGGAAGTCTAACCAGGCACCTGACCTTCTGCCGGTCAGTGCCTCCGTTAGACGATCCACCAACCCACAATAAACCAGTGCTAGAGCAGCCCCCCCACAACAACAAAGTGCAAGAGCAGCCCACCCACAACAAACCGTAACTGCACCTGGATATTTCGCTGTGGTGATGGGGCAACACGCTGAGGGGGCTTGAGGGGCAGAGGCCAGCGGCACTCTGCCCTGATGCCAGCTCTTCTGCTGGTATACTTGGGACATATTCCTGTTCAGTAGCCAGGGAAACGTGGGGGTCAGTGGGGGTTAACATTTCCTCTGTTAACCCTGGGGCCACATTAGGAGTTAGCTGGGGAGGGGAATTTGTACTTACCCCCTCCTCCGGTTGTCCCAGTGAGGGTAGTTGGGGATCTGGACAGGCTGTGGGCGCAGAGACCACGGTCCCATCTGCGCCGTCTGGGAGATTGGTGGATCCCCTGGTTAGGATAAACTGTCGCTGGGGGGGGAAGGACGACACCTTCTGCACCCTGGGGTTCACACTGCTGCTGGTGGGGAAGGACGACACCTTCTGCCCCCTGGGATCCACACTGCCTCTGGGGGGGAAGGACGACACCTTCTGCCCCCTGGGGTTCACACTGCCGCTGAGGGGGAAGGATGACACCTTCTGCCCCCTGGGGTTCACACCGCCGCTGGGGGGGAAGGACGACACCTTCCGCCCCCTGGGGTTCACACTGCCGCTGGGGGGGAAGGACGACACCTTCTGCCCCCTGGGGTTCACACTGCCACTGGGGGGAAAGGACGACACCTTCTGCCCCCTGTGGTTCACACTGCCGCTGGGGGGAAGGAAGACACCTTCTGCCCCCTGGGGTTCACACTGCCGCTGGGGGGAAAGGACAACACCTTCTGCCCCCTGGGGTTCACACTGCCGCTGGGGGGGAAGGACGACACCTTCTGCCCCCTGTAGGGCCGGTAGAGAGACTTCGGTCCCATCTCTACCAGCCATCTGGAGGTCATCCCAGGACCAGTCAATGAAGTCTGGTTCTGCTTGTCGAGTCGGTTGGGGCTTCACGAAGCTGAGCAGGTGTTGGTAGTCCTGCTCCAGCTCCCACTCTTTCGTTACCAGGTGGGTCATGTCTTTGCTCACCTCGCCTTCGTCATCCCAGACATACATGCCCATCCGGTAGTCGTAGATGTCCTAAAACCTAGACCCCTCCGTGCTGCCAAGATCAATGTCGTCCTCCAAGGCATCCCATAATAAACCCGGGCCATCATAATCATCTCCCTCCGGTAAGTCGTGTTCAGCCGTCCAGGGGGTAAGTCGAACGGTATGCCACCAGAGGGCCTGGTATGCGTTGTCTAGCCAGATCTCTCGCCGTACCAGGGTCTCTAGTCTTCTCACCCACTCATCCAGGGGCTGCTCTCCCAATAGATACATCCGCCTCGCCACACGCTTCTGTAGCCGCTGCTCATCACTGGGGAGACTCTCCCCTCGCCGCCATTGGGCATCTTCCAGGGCATCATACCAGAGTTCCTTTCTGTCTGCATCCCTGTAGTCCGCGGCCTCCTCATCATGGAACGCTGTCCGAAAACTAGCCGGTTCAATCCTGCTGTAGCCAGGGGCTCTGTACGGATACTTGCGTTGCACTCAATTTGTAACTCCAAACGTTACCGGTGTCTCCGTGCTGCTTTTCCTCTTACTAGGACGCCATCCCACCGCTGCCAGCCAATGTAACGGATCTACTGGCACCCCGACCGGGTACCTCCGTTGATAGACGCATCCTAGTTTGTGCCGAGGCCTACAAGCACCGCACCGGACACCTCAACCACCACAGACTCCACAACCGCCGTAATTTAGCTGTAGCCGCGCCGTCTTCCTTCCACCCTGTATGAATCTCCAGCATCCAGGACCGTGTGGGGAAGACCTCTCCTTCAAGGATAGTACATCAGGAACAAGCGTTCAGTAGTTACAGCTCAAGGGAGTATGCAAAAGCATAGCAATCCCCAGTATGATAGAGCAATCCCCTCCAAGAACGAGATGAGACTACGTTTTGAAGGGTCAAGTAGAACTATTCTTTAATGACAGGGGATCTCCTTTTATGCAATGGTGCCCTCTGAAGGGCTACACCCACATAATTATCACAGCCAATTAGATACATGTTTCAACCCCCACGTCTTCTCCCCTCAGATAACAGGTAACACAATTAAAACAGACACAATTTTAACCACATTCTGGATGTACCGAAAAAACAGGGGGTACACCTTTAAGTCCAGCACCGTTCAATATCTCTCACCCAGGGGAACACCATATTAAAAAATGGCATAAATCAGACCAGGGGTTCAAAAGTTAGTAAAAGTATGTTTTTCACATAACACACAGACATTTCACCTATCCCCCACACAATACACATATAGGACAATAGGTGTGGTCACCCCTCCCTGAGGCAACTTGATATAATCAGACAATGATTAAATCAGCCCTCTTTGTTCTTATCTGAGAATGAAAACACTCCACACAATCGACTCCCTTATCTGAAACAGGATTATCTCTCCTGCCAAGGTCTGCACTAGCCTGGGGCCAATATTCTGCAGAGCACAAACCAACACACATACAGTATATTACTAGGATCATATTTTAACCAAGAATTAAATAACCATAAACAGGGTAAAACAGTGATGGGTTCCGTTACAGCTGGGATCTGAGCGCACAAAACTACCGAATAGCGCTCAGATCATCTTCACACAGTTCAATTGCCATGGAACTAAAGTCTTTCCCATAGTCTTTCATTATATGAATGGGCTCCATGGCATATCTATCTGTGGTATCATGGTTCACACAGGGCAAGTACCGAATGACCCCCCCCCCCCCTGTATGTAAAGGGCCAGAATGAGTGACATACACTCTGGTATGGCCGAATACTGTGTTTGAAGGGCAATATGTACCAGGGCCATAGTCGCAGGGCAGGAGCCTGGCAAACAGTCAACTCCAAGACAAAGTGGCGAAGGGCACTTCGTCACAGGGGTAAATACAAATTCCCCTCCCCAGCTAACTCCTAATGTGGCCCCAGGGTTAACAGAGGAAATGTTAACCCCCACTGACCCCCACCTTTCCCTGGCTACTGAGCCGGAATATGCCCCAAGTACCCCAGCAGAAGAGCTGACAGCGGGGCAGAGTGCAGTCGGCCTCTGCCCTCCCTTTGTCCCTTGTACAGAGCAGGATGGCCTGCAGGTTATACCAGCAGAAGAGCTGGCATCAGGGCAGAGTGCCGCTGGCCTCTGCCCCTCAAGTCTCCTCAGAGTGTTGCCCCATCACCACAGCGAAATATCCAGGTGCCGTAACGGTTTGTTGTGGGTGGGCTGCTGTTGCACTTTGTTGATGTGGGGGGGCTGCTCTAGCACTGGTTTATTGTGGGTTGGTGGATTGTCTAACGGAGGCACTGACCGGCAGAAGGTCAGGTGCCTGGTTAGACTTCCCCCCAAAGGGGAGATGTGTGACGAAGTGCCCTTCGCCACTTTGTCTTGGAGAGGACTGTTTGCCAGCCTCCTGCCCTGCGACTATGGCCCTGGGACATATTGCCCTTCAAACACAGTATTCGGCCATACCAGAGTGTATGTCACTCATTCTGGCCCTTTACATACGGGGGGGGGGGGGGGGGTAATTCGGTACTTGCCCTGTGTGAACCATGATACCACAGATAGCTATGCCATGGAGCCCATTCATATAATGAAAGACTATGGGAAAGACTTTAGCTACAGGGCAATTGAACTGTGTGAAGAGGATCTGAGCGCTATTCAGTAGTTTTATGCGCTCAGACCCCAGCTGTAACGGAACCCATCACTGTTTTACCCTGTTTTATGATTATTTAATTCTTGGTTAAAATATGATCACATTGCTGTACTGTATATATGTTGTTTTATGTTCTACAGAATATATTGGCTCAGAATATCAAAGCTACTAGGCTAATAGATAATCCTGTTACAGATAAGAAAAGCCGATTGTATAAACTGTTTTCATTCTCAGATAAGAACAAAGAAGGCTGATTTAATCATTGTCTGATTATATCAAGTTGCCTCAGGGAGGGGTGACCACACCTATTGTCCTATATGTGTATTGTGTGGGGGATATGTGACATGTCTGTGTGTTATGTGAAAAACATACTTTTACTAACTTTTGAACCCCTGGTCTGATTCATGACATTTTTTAATATGTTGTTCCCCTGGTTGAGAGATATTGAACGGTGCTGGACTTAAAGGTGTACCCCCTGTTTTTGGGGTACATCCAGAATGTGGTTAAAATTGTGTCTGTTTTAATTGTGTTACCTGTTATCTGAGGGGAGGAGACGTGGGGGTTGAACCATGTATCTAATTGGCTGTGATAATTATGTGGGTGTAGCCCTTCAGAGGGCACCATTGCATAAAAGGAGATCCCCTGTCATTAAAGGATAGTTCTACTTGACCCTTCAAAACGTAGTCTCATCTCGTTATTGGAGGGGATCGCTATATATTACTGGGGATTGCTATGCTTTTGCAGACTCCCTTGAGCTGTAACTACTGAACGCTTGTTCCTGATGTGTCCTCCTTGGAGGAGAGGTCTTCCCCACACGGTCCTGGATGCTGGAGATTCATACAGGGTGGAAGGAAGACGGCGCGGCTCCAGCTAAACTACGGCGGTTGTGGAGTCTGTGGTGGTTGTGGTGTCCGGGGCAGTGCTTGTAGGCCTCGACGCAAACTAGGACGCGTCTATCAACGGAGGTACCCAGTCGGGGTGCCAGGAGATCCGTAACAGATGTTCTCTCTCATTACTAGCAGTCACCTTGTGTTGATGTTCTCTCTCATTACTAGCATCCACTGTGTGATGTTCTCTCTCATTACTAGCAGTCACAGTGTGTTGATGTTCTCTCTCATTACTAGCAGTCACCTTGTGTTGATGTTCTCTCTCATTACTAGCAGTCTCCTTGTGTTGATGTTCTCTCTCATTACTAGCAGTCTCCTTGTGTTGATGTTCGCTCTCATTACTAGCAGTCTCCTTGTGTTGATGTTCTCTCTCATTACTAGCAGTCTCCTTGTGTTGATGTTCTCTCTCATTACTAGCAGTCACCGTGTGTTGATGTTCTCTCTCATTACTAGCAGTCACCTTGTGTTGATGTTCTCTCTCATTACTAGCAGTCACTGTGTGTTGATGTTCTCTCTCATTACTAGCTGTCTCCTTGTGTTGATGTTCTCTCTCATTACTAGCAGTCACTGTGTGTTGATGTTCTCTCTCATTACTAGCTGTCTCCTTGTGTTGATGTTCTCTCTCATTACTAGCTGTCTCCTTGTGTTGATGTTCTCTCTCATTACTAGCAGTCTCCTTGTGTTGATGTTCTCTCTCATTACTAGCAGTCTCCTTGTGTTGATGTTCTCTCTCATTACTAGCAGTCTCCTTGTGTTGATGTTGTCTCTCATTACTAGCAGTCTCCTTGTGTTGATGTTCTCTCTCATTACTAGCAGTCACCTTGTGTTGATGTTCTCTCTCATTACTAGCAGTCTCCTTGTGTTGATGTTCTCTCTCATTACTAGCAGTCACCATGTGATGATGTTCTCTCTCATTACTAGCAATCTCCTTGTGATGATGTTCTCTCTCATTACTAGCAGTCTCCTTGTGTTGATGTTCTCTCTCCTTACTAGCAGTCACCTTGTGTTGATGTTCTCTCTCATTACTAGCAGTCTCCTTGTGTTGATTATCACGACCCACTCTCTGGCTGGGGTCTGCTGACTTGATTTGGGTTACTCTGGACCTTGGAGCCGTTTAGAGTACAGGAACATCATGTCTCAGCCCTTGGTTTAGACTGAGCAATATTGACAGTAAGTCTGACGAATCTTACTGCAAGCATATGTCCCTGGGTAAATAATACATCTACACACCACGTCTTGATGAAAATTATGAACCACGTTTTATTTTGGAACCACATATTTAAAACATTTCACACACACACAATGGAGGGAGTGGCTACTCTTAGTCAAACCCTCATTCCCCTCTGGCCATTCTCACAGAAGTAATTTGTGGGAACTTATTAGTCTCCTCCCCCAGGGCCTTCCCACTAGGTGTGGCTACAAGCTCATTCTCTCCCTGTCTGTGGAGAGAGTAACATCTCTGCCCTGGCCTATGGCCCTAGTATTGAGGCTGGAAGCCCCTGTACTATCCCATTGTCCTACGGTGCCTGGCAGTCTGGCAAATCTCTTTGTTCTGGCCTTGCTATCACTTCAAGTGTTTACTCTAAAGACCATATGGCCAACTCCTGACTGAGAGTTTATACAATGGGGGAGGGTTGACTAATTAAAACATAACTATCACTCCACAATACAATATACAATATAATACTAACATATTAATAACCTATAACCATATTTCCCCATTCCCACATGGTATCAGGGTGGGGCAAGTTTTCCACGTCAATCCATTTTATGCAGTAATGCTGACTTTATTTAATGGTGACAGTGGAACCCCCTATTCATACCATTTACAAGCAGTAACTTTGTGCCCAAATCTTTTGTTCTTCCACATGGCACCAGCATGTGTAAGATAATCCAGCCCAAAATGGCCACTGCTGCCAGTCACAAAATGGCCCCAGCATAGTTCACACCAAATCCAATATGGCCCCTGGGTGATTCATGACATTGATGTTCTCTCTCATTACTAGCAGTCACTGTGTGTTGATGTTCTCTCTCATTACTAGCAGTCACCTTGTGTTGATGTTCTCTCTCATTACTAGCAGTCTCCTTGTGTTGATGTTCTCTCTCATTACTAGCAGTCACCGTGTGTTGATGTTCTCTCTCATTACTAGCAGTCTCCTTGTGTTGATGTTCTCTCTCATTACTAGCAGTCACCTTGTGTTGATGTTCTCTCTCATTACTAGCAGTCACTGTGTGATGATGTTCTCTTTTATTACTAGCAGTCACCTTGTGTTGATGTTCTCTCTCATTACTAGCAGTCACTGTGTGTTGATGTTCTCTCTCATTACTAGCAGTCACTGTGTGATTAGTTTCTCTCTCATTACTAGCAGTCACCGTGTGTTGATGTTCTCTCTCATTACTAACAGTCACCTTGTGTTGATGTTCTCTCTCATTACTAGCAGTCTCCTTGTGTTGATGTTCTCTCTCACTACTAGCAGTCACTGTGTGTTGATGTTCTCTCTCATTACTAGCAGTCACCGTCTGTTGATGTTCTCTCTCATTACTAGCAGTCACCGTGTGTTGATATTCTCTCTCATTACTAGCAGTCACCTTGTGTTGATGTTCTCTCTCATTACTAGCAGTCACCTTGTGTTTATGTTCTCTCTCATTACTAGCAGTCACCGTGTGTTGATATTCTCTCTCATTACTAGCAGTCACCTTGTGTTGATGTTCTCTCTCATTACTAGCAGTCTCCTTGTGTTGATGTTCTCTCTCATTACTAGCAGTCACTGTGTGATGATGTTCTCTCTCATTACTAGCAGTCACTGTGTGATGATGTTCTCTTTTATTACTAGCAGTCACCTTGTGTTGATGTTCTCTCTCATTACTAGCAGTCACTGTGTGATGATGTTCTCTTTTATTACTAGCAATCTCCTTGTGTTTATGTTCTCTCTCATTACTAGCAGTCACCTTGTGTTGATGTTCTCTCTCATTACTAGCAGTCACTGTGTGATGATGTTCTCTTTTATTACTAGCAGTCACCTTGTGTTTATGTTCTCTCTCATTACTAGCAGTCACTGTGTGTTGATGTTCTCTCTCATTACTAGCAGTCTCCTTGTGTTGATGTTCTCTCTCATTACTAGCAGTCACTGTGTGATGATGTTCTCTTTTATTACTAGCAGTCACCTTGTGTTTATGTTCTCTCTCATTACTAGCAGTCACTGTGTGTTGATGTTCTCTCTCATTACTAGCAGTCACTGTGTGATGATGTTCTCTCTCATTACTAGCAGTCACCTTGTGTTGATGTTCTCTCTCATTACTAGCAGTCTCCTTGTGTTGATGTTCTCTCTCATTACTAGCAGTCACCGTGTGTTGATGTTCTCTCTCATTACTAGCAGTCTCCTTGTGTTGATGTTCTCTCTCATTACTAGCAGTCACCTTGTGTTGATGTTCTCTCTCATTACTAGCAGTCTCCTTGTGTTGATGTTCTCTCTCATTACTAGCAGTCACTGTGTGATGATGTTCTCTTTTATTACTAGCAGTCACCTTGTGTTGATGTTCTCTCTCATTACTAGCAGTCACTGTGTGATGATGTTCTCTCTCATTACTAGCAGTCTCCTTGTGTTGATGTTCTCTCTCATTACTAGCAGTCACCTTGTGTTGATGTTCTCTCTCATTACTAGCAGTCACTGTGTGATGATGTTCTCTCTCATTACTAGCAGTCTCCTTGTGTTGATGTTCTCTCTCATTACTAGCAGTCACATTGTGTTGATGTTCTCTCTCATTACTAGCAGTCACATTGTGTTGATGTTCTCTCTCATTACTAGCAGTCACCTTGTGTTGATGTTCTCTCTCATTACTAGCAGTCTCCTTGTGTTGATGTTCTCTCTCATTACTAGCAGTCACCGTGTGTTGATGTTCTCTCTCATTACTAACAGTCACCTTGTGTTGATGTTCTCTCTCATTACTAGCAGTCACCGTGTGTTGATGTTCTCTCTCATTACTAGCAGTCTCCTTGTGTTGATGTTCTCTCTCATTACTAGCAGTCACCGCGTGTTGATGTTCTCTCTCATTACTAGCAGTCACCTTGTGTTGATGTTCTCTCTCATTACTAGCAGTCACTGTGTGTTGATGTTCTCTCTCATTACTAGCAGTCACTGTGTGTTGATGTTCTCTCTCATTACTAGCAGTCACATTGTGTTGATGTTCTCTCTCATTACTAGCAGTCACCTTGTGTTGATGTTCTCTCTCAATACTAGCAGTCACATTGTGTTGATGTTCTCTCTCATTACTAGCAGTCACCTTGTGTTGATGTTCTCTCTCATTACTAGCAGTCACCGTGTGTTGATGTTCTCTCTCATTACTAGCAGTCACATTGTGTTGATGTTCTCTCTCATTACTAGCAGTCACCTTGTGTTGATGTTCTCTCTCATTACTAGCAGTCACATTGTGTTGATGTTCTCTCTCATTACTAGCAGTCTGCTTGTGATGATGTTCTCTCTCATTACTAGCAGTCACCGTGTGTTGATGTTCTCTCTCATTACTAGCAGTCACTGTGTGTTGATGTTCTCTCTCATTACTAGCAGTCTCCTTGTGATGATGTTCTCTCTCATTACTAGCAGTCACCGTGTGTTGATGTTCTCTCTCATTACTAGCAGTCACTGTGTGTTGATGTTCTCTCTCATTACTAGCAGTCACCTTGTGTTGATGTTCTCTCTCATTACTAGCAGTCACTGTGTGATGATGTTCTCTCTCATTACTAGCAGTCACCGTCTGTTGATGTTCTCTCTCATTACTAGCAGTCTCTTTGTGTTGATGTTCTCTCTCATTACTAGCAGTCACCTTGTGTTGATGTTCTCTCTCATTAATAGCAGTCTCCTTGTGTTGATGTTCTCTCTCATTACTAGCAGTCTCCTTGTGTTGATGTTCTCTCTCATTACTAGCAGTCACTGTGTGATGATGTTCTCTCTCATTACTAGCAGTCTCCTTGTGTTGATGTTCTCTCTCATTACTAGCAGTCACCTTGTGTTGATGTTCTCTCTCATTACTAGCAGTCTCCTTGTGTTGATGTTCTCTCTCATTACTAGCAGTCTCCTTGTGTTGATGTTCTCTCTCATTACTAGCAGTCACTGTGTGTTGATGTTCTCTCTCATTACTAGCAGTCACCGTGTGTTGATGTTCTCTCTCATTACTAGCAGTCACATTGTGTTGATGTTCTCTCTCATTACTAGCAGTCACCTTGTGTTGATGTTCTCTCTCATTACTAGCAGTCACATTGTGTTGATGTTCTCTCTCATTACTAGCAGTCACCTTTTGTTGATGTTCTCTCTCATTACTAGCAGTCACCGTGTGTTGATGTTCTCTCTCATTACTAGCAGTCACATTGTGTTGATGTTCTCTCTCATTACTAGCAGTCACCTTGTGTTGATGTTCTCTCTCATTACTAGCAGTCACATTGTGTTGATGTTCTCTCTCATTACTAGCAGTCTGCTTGTGTTGATGTTCTCTCTCATTACTAGCAGTCTCCTTGTGATGATGTTCTCTCTCATTACTAGCAGTCACCGTGTGTTGATGTTCTCTCTCATTACTAGCAGTCACTGTGTGTTGATGTTCTCTCTCATTACTAGCAGTCACCTTGTGTTGATGTTCTCTCTCATTACTAGCAGTCACTGTGTGATGATGTTCTCTCTCATTACTAGCAGTCACCGTGTGTTGATGTTCTCTCTCATTACTAGCAGTCTCTTTGTGTGGATGTTCTCTCTCATTACTAGCAGTCACCTTGTGTTGATGTTCTCTCTCATTACTAGCAGTCTCCTTGTGTTGATGTTCTCTCTCATTACTAGCAGTCACTGTGTGTTGATGTTCTCTCTCATTACTAGCAGTCACCTTGTGTTGATGTTCTCTCTCATTACTAGCAGTCACTGTGTGTTGATGTTCTCTCTCATTACTAGCAGTCTCCTTGTGTTGATGTTCTCTCTCATTACTAGCAGTCTCCTTGTGTTGATGTTCTCTCTCATTACTAGCAGTCACCTTGTGTTGATGTTCTCTCTCATTACTAGCAGTCACCTTGTGTTGATGTTCTCTCTCATTACTAGCAGTCACCTTGTGTTGATGTTCTCTCTCATTACTAGCAGTCACCTTGTGTTGATGTTCTCTCTCATTACTAGCAGTCTCCTTGTGTTGATGTTCTCTCTCATTACTAGCAGTCACCTTGTGTTGATGTTCTCTCTCATTACTAGCAGTCTCCTTGTGTTGATGTTCTCTCTCATTACTAGCAGTCACCTTGTGTTGATGTTCTCTCTCATTACTAGCAGTCACCTTGTGTTGATGTTCTCTCTCATTACTAGCAGTCTCCTTGTGTTGATGTTCTCTCTCATTACTAGCAGTCACTGTGTGATGATGTTCTCTCTCATTACTAGCAGTCTCCTTGTGTTGATGTTCTCTCTCATTACTAGCAGTCACCTTGTGTTGATGTTCTCTCTCATTACTAGCAGTCTCCTTGTGTTGATGTTCTCTCTCATTACTAGCAGTCACTGTGTGATGATGTTCTCTCTCATTACTAGCAGTCTCCTTGTGTTGATGTTCTCTCTCATTACTAGCAGTCACCGTGTGATGATGTTCTCTCTCATTACTAGCAGTCTCCTTGTGTTGATGTTCTCTCTCATTACTAGCAGTCACCTTGTGTTGATGTTCTCTCTCATTACTAGCAGTCACCTTGTGTTGATGTTCTCTCTCATTACTAGCAGTCTCCTTGTGTTGATGTTCTCTCTCATTACTAGCAGTCACTGTGTGATGATGTTCTCTCTCATTACTAGCAGTCACCGTGTGTTGATGTTCTCTCTCATTACTAGCAGTCTCTTTGTGTGGATGTTCTCTCTCATTACTAGCAGTCACCTTGTGTTGATGTTCTCTCTCATTACTAGCAGTCTCCTTGTGTTGATGTTCTCTCTCATTACTAGCAGTCTCCTTGTGTTGATGTTCTCTCTCATTACTAGCAGTCTCCTTGTGTTGATGTTCTCTCTCATTACTAGCAGTCACTGTGTGTTGATGTTCTCTCTCATTACTAGCAGTCTCCTTGTGTTGATGTTCTCTCTCATTACTAGCAGTCACCTTGTGTTGATGTTCTCTCTCATTACTAGCAGTCTCCTTGTGTTGATGTTCTCTCTCATTACTAGCAGTCACCTTGTGTTGATGTTCTCTCTCATTACTAGCAGTCACCTTGTGTTGATGTTCTCTCTCATTACTAGCAGTCACCTTGTGATGATGTTCTCTCTCATTACTAGCAGTCACAGTGTGTTGATGTTCTCTCTCATTACTAGCAGTCACTGTGTGTTGATGTTCTCTCTCATTACTAGCAGTCACCTTGTGTTGATGTTCTCTCTCATTACTAGCAGTCTCCTTGTGTTGATGTTCTCTCTCATTACTAGCAGTCTCCTTGTGTTGATGTTCTCTCTCATTACTAGCAGTCACCGTGTGTTGATGTTCTCTCTCATTACTAGCAGTCTCCTTGTGTTGATGTTCTCTCTCATTACTAGCAGTCACCTTGTGTTGATGTTCTCTCTCATTACTAGCAGTCTCCTTGTGTTGATGTTCTCTCTCATTACTAGCAGTCTCCTTGTGTTGATGTTCTCTCTCATTACTAGCAGTCTCCTTGTGTTGATGTTCTCTCTCATTACTAGCAGTCTCCTTGTGTTGATGTTCTCTCTCATTACTAGCAGTCTCCTTGTGTTGATGTTCTCTCTCATTACTAGCAGTCACCTTGTGTTGATGTTCTCTCTCATTACTAGCAGTCACTGTGTGTTGATGTTCTCTCTCATTACTAGCAGTCTCCTTGTGTTGATGTTCTCTCTCATTACTAGCAGTCTCCTTGTGTTGATGTTCTCTCTCATTACTAGCAGTCTCCTTGTGTTGATGTTCTCTCTCATTACTAGCAGTCACTTTGTGTTGATGTTCTCTCTCATTACTAGCAGTCTCCTTGTGTTGATGTTCTCTCTCATTACTAGCAGTCTCCTTGTGTTGATGTTCTCTCTCATTACTAGCAGTCTCCTTGTGTTGATGTTCTCTCTCATTACTAGCAGTCACCTTGTGTTGATGTTCTCTCTCATTACTAGCAGTCACTGTGTGTTGATGTTCTCTCTCATTACTAGCAGTCACTGTGTGATGATGTTCTCTCTCATTACTAGCAGTCACTGTGTGTTGATGTTCTCTCTCATTACT
The DNA here is from genome assembly GCA_027410445.1 of Discoglossus pictus. Taxonomy (NCBI): domain Eukaryota; kingdom Metazoa; phylum Chordata; class Amphibia; order Anura; family Alytidae; genus Discoglossus; species Discoglossus pictus. The sequence goes on along the minus strand of CM050165.1, from coordinate 1,285,797 downwards.
AGCAGTCACCTTGTGTTGATGTTCTCTCTCATTACTAGCAGTCACTTTGTGTTGATGTTCTCTCTCATTACTAGCAGTCACCTTGTGTTGATGTTGTCTCTCATTACTAGCAGTCACTGTGTGTGGATGTTCTCTCTCATTACTAGCAGTCACCTTGTGTTGATGTTCTCTCTCATTACTAGCAGTCACCTTGTGTTGATGTTCTCTCTCATTACTAGCAGTCACCTTGTGTTGATGTTCTCTCTCATTACTAGCAGTCACCTTGTGTTGATGTTCTCTCTCATTACTAGCAGTCACCTTGTGTTGATGTTCTGTCTCATTACTAGCAGTCACCTTGTGTTGATGTTCTCTCTCATTACTAGCAGTCACTGTGTGTTGATGTTCTCTCTCATTACTAGCAGTCTCCTTGTGTTGATGTTCTCTCTCATTACTAGCAGTCTCCTTGTGTTGATGTTCTCTCTCATTACTAGCAGTCTCCTTGTGTTGATGTTCTCTCTCATTACTAGCAGTCACCTTGTGTTGATGTTCTCTCTCATTACTAGCAGTCTCCTTGTGTTGATGTTGTCTCTCATTACTAGCAGTCACTGTGTGTGGATGTTCTCTCTCATTACTAGCAGTCACCTTGTGTTGATGTTCTGTCTCATTACTAGCAGTCACCTTGTGTTGATGTTCTCTCTCATTACTAGCAGTCTCCTTGTGTTGATGTTCTCTCTCATTACTAGCAGTCTCCTTGTGTTGATGTTCTCTCTCATTACTAGCAGTCTCCTTGTGTTGATGTTCTCTCTCATTACTAGCAGTCACCTTGTGTTGATGTTCTCTCTCATTACTAGCAGTCTCCTTGTGTTGATGTTCTCTCTCATTACTAGCAGTCACCGTGTGTTGATGTTCTCTCTCATTACTAGCAGTCACAGTGTGTTGATGTTCTCACTCATTACTAGCAGTCTCCTTGTGTTGATGTTCTCTCTCATTACTAGCAGTCACATTGTGTTGATGTTCTCTCTCATTACTAGCAGTCTCCTTGTGTTGATGTTCTCTCTCATTACTAGCAGTCTCCTTGTGTTGATGTTCTCTCTCATTACTAGCAGTCACCTTGTGTTGATGTTCTCTCTCATTACTAGCAGTCTCCTTGTGTTGATGTTCTCTCTCATTACTAGCAGTCTCCTTGTGTTGATGTTCTCTTTCATTACTAGCAGTCACTGTGTGATGATGTTCTCTCTCATTACTAGCAGTCTCCGTGTGTTGATGTTCTCTCTCATTACTAGCAGTCACAGTGTGTTGATGTTCTCTCTCATTACTAGCAGTCACCTTGTGTTGATGTTCTCTCTCATTACTAGCAGTCTCCTTGTGTTGATGTTCTCTCTCATTACTAGCAGTCTCCTTGTGTTGATGTTCTCTCTCATTACTAGCAGTCTCCTTGTGTTGATGTTCTCTCTCATTACTAGCAGTCTCCGTGTGTTGATTTTCTCTCTCATTACTAGCAGTCACAGTGTGTTGATGTTCTCTCTCATTACTAGCAGTCACCTTGTGTTGATGTTCTCTCTCATTACTAGCAGTCACCTTGTGTTGATTTTCTCTCTCATTACTAGCAGTCACAGTGTGTTGATGTTCTCTCTCATTACTAGCAGTCTCCTTGTGTTGATGTTCTCTCTCATTACTAGCAGTCACAGTGTGTTGATGTTCTCTCTCATTACTAGCAGTCACTGTGTGTTGATGTTCTCTCTCATTACTAGCAGTCACTGTGTGTTGATGTTCTCTCTCATTACTAGCAGTCACAGTGTGTTGATGTTCTCTCTCATTACTAGCAGTCACCTTGTGTTGATGTTCTCTCTCATTACTAGCAGTCACCTTGTGTTGATTTTCTCTCTCATTACTAGCAGTCACAGTGTGTTGATGTTCTCTCTCATTACTAGCAGTCTCCTTGTGTTGATGTTCTCTCTCATTACTAGCAGTCACTGTGTGTTGATGTTCTCTCTCATTACTAGCAGTCTCCTTGTGTTGATGTTCTCTCTCATTACTAGCAGTCACATTGTGTTGATGTTCTCTCTCATTACTAGCAGTCACCTTGTGTTGATGTTCTCTCTCATTACTAGCAGTCACAGTGTGTTGATGTTCTCTCTCATTACTAGCAGTCTCCTTGTGTTGATGTTCTCTCTCATTACTAGCAGTCACCTTGTGTTGATGTTCTCTCTCATTACTAGCAGTCACCTTGTGTTGATGTTCTCTCTCATTACTAGCAGTCTCCTTGTGTTGATGTTCTCTCTCATTACTAGCAGTCTCCTTGTGTTGATGTTCTCTCTCATTACTAGCAGTCTCCTTGTGTTGATGTTCTCTCTCATTACTAGCAGTCACAGTGTGTTGATGTTCTCTCTCATTACTAGCAGTCACCTTGTGTTGATGTTCTCTCTCATTACTAGCAGTCTCCTTGTGTTGATGTTCTCTCTCATTACTAGCAGTCTCCTTGTGTTGATGTTCTCTCTCATTACTAGCAGTCTCCTTGTGTTGATGTTCTCTCTCATTACTAGCAGTCTCCTTGTGTTGATGTTCTCTCTCATTACTAGCAGTCACATTGTGTTGATGTTCTCTCTCATTACTAGCAGTCTCCTTGTGTTGATGTTCTCTCTCATTACTAGCAGTCACCTTGTGTTGATGTTCTCTCTCATTACTAGCAGTCACCTTGTGTTGATGTTCTCTCTCATTACTAGCTGTCACCTTGTGTTGATGTTCTCTCTCATTACTAGCAGTCACTGTGTGTTGATGTTCTCTCTCATTACTAGCAGTCACCTTGTGTTGATGTTCTCTCTCATTACTAGCAGTCTCCTTGTGTTGATGTTCTCTCTCATTACTAGCAGTCACTGTGTGTTGATGTTGTCTCTCATTACTAGCAGTCACCTTGTGTTGATGTTCTCTCTCATTACTAGCAGTCACCTTGTGTTGATGTTCTCTCTCATTACTAGCAGTCTCCTTGTGTTGATGTTCTCTCTCATTACTAGCAGTCACTGTGTGTTGATGTTGTCTCTCATTACTAGCAGTCACCTTGTGTTGATGTTCTCTCTCATTACTAGCAGTCACTGTGTGTTGATGTTCTCTCTCATTACTAGCAGTCACCTTGTGTTGATGTTCTCTCTCATTACTAGCAGTCTCCTTGTGTTGATGTTCTCTCTCATTACTACCAGTCTCCTTGTGTTGATGTTCTCTCTCATTACTAGCAGTCACCTTGTGTTGATGTTCTCTCTCATTACTAGCAGTCACCGTGTGTTGATGTTCTCTCTCATTACTAGCAGTCTCCTTGTGTTGATGTTCTCTCTCATTACTAGCAGTCACCTTGTGTTGATGTTCTCTCTCATTACTAGCAGTCTCCTTGTGTTGATGTTCTCTCTCATTACTAGCAGTCACCTTGTGTTGATGTTCTCTCTCATTACTAGCAGTCACATTGTGTTGATGTTCTCTCTCATTACTAGCAGTCTCCGTGTGTTGATGTTCTCTGTCATTACTAGCAGTCACATTGTGTTGATGTTCTCTCTCATTACTAGCAGTCACCGTGTGTTGATGTTCTCTCTCATTACTAGCAGTCACCGTGTGTTGATGTTCTCTCTCATTACTAGCAGTCACATTGTGTTGATGTTCTCTCTCATTACTAGCAGTCACCGTGTGTTGATGTTCTCTCTCATTACTAGCAGTCTCCGTGTGTTGATGTTCTCTCTCATTACTAGCAGTCTCCTTGTGTTGATGTTCTCTCTCATTACTAGCAGTCTCCTTGTGTTGATGTTCTCTCTCATTACTAGCAGTCACATTGTGTTGATGTTCTCTCTCATTACTAGCAGTCTCCGTGTGTTGATGTTCTCTGTCATTACTAGCAGTCACATTGTGTTGATGTTCTCTCTCATTACTAGCAGTCACCTTGTGTTGATGTTCTCTGTCATTACTAGCAGTCACCTTGTGTTGATGTTCTCTGTCATTACTAGCAGTCACCTTGTGTTGATGTTCTCTCTCATTACTAGCAGTCACCTTGTGTTGATGTTCTCTCTCATTACTAGCAGTCACCGTGTGATGATGTTCTCTCTCATTACTAGCAGTCACCGTGTGTTGATGTTCTCTCTCATTACTAGCAGTCTCCTTGTGTTGATGTTCTCTCTCATTACTAGCAGTCTCCGTGTGTTGATGTTCTCTCTCATTACTAGCAGTCTCCTTGTGTTGATGTTCTCTCTCATTACTAGCAGTCTCCGTGTGTTGATGTTCTCTCTCATTACTAGCAGTCTCCTTGTGTTGATGTTCTCTCTCATTACTAGCAGTCTCCTTGTGTTGATGTTCTCTCTCATTACTAGCAGTCACATTGTGTTGATGTTCTCTCTCATTACTCGCAGTCTCCTTGTGTTGATGTTCTCTCTCATTACTCGCAGTCTCCTTGTGTTGATGTTCTCTCTCATTACTCGCAGTCTCCGTGTGTTGATGTTCTCTCTCATTACTAGCAGTCTCCTTGTGTTGATGTTCTCTCTCATTACTAGCAGTCACCTTGTGTTGATGTTCTCTCTCATTACTAGCAGTCACTGTGTGTTGATGTTCTCTCTCATTACTAGCAGTCACCTTGTGTTGATGTTCTCTCTCATTACTAGCAGTCACCTTGTGTTGATGTTCTCTCTCATTACTAGCAGTCTCCTTGTGTTGATGTTCTCTCTCATTACTAGCAGTCACCTTGTGTTGATGTTCTCTCTCATTACTAGCAGTCACCTTGTGTTGATGTTCTCTCTCATTACTAGCAGTCACCGTGTGTTGATGTTCTCTCTCATTACTAGCAGTCTCCTTGTGTTGATGTTCTCTCTCATTACTAGCAGTCACCTTGTGATGATGTTCTCTCTCATTACTAGCAGTCACCTTGTGTTGATGTTCTCTCTCATTACTAGCAGTCTCCTTGTGTTGATGTTCTCTCTCATTACTAGCAGTCTCCTTGTGTTGATGTTCTCTCTCATTACTAGCAGTCACCTTGTGATGATGTTCTCTCTCATTACTAGCAGTCACCTTGTGTTGATGTTCTCTCTCATTACTAGCAGTCTCCTTGTGTTGATGTTCTCTCTCATTACTAGCAGTCACTGTGTGTTGATGTTCTCTCTCATTACTAGCAGTCACCGTGTGTTGATGTTCTCTCTCATTACTAGCAGTCTCCTTGTGTTGATGTTCTCTCTCATTACTAGCAGTCACTGTGTGTTGATGTTCTCTCTCATTACTAGCAGTCACTGTGTGTTGATGTTCTCTCTCATTACTCGCAGTCACCTTGTGTTGATGTTCTCTCTCATTACTAGCAGTCTCCTTGTGTTGATGTTCTCTCTCATTACTAGCAGTCACCTTGTGATGATGTTTCTCTCTCATTACTAGCAGTCACCTTGTGTTGATGTTCTCTCATTACTAGCAGTCTCCTTGTGTTGATGTTCTCTTCATTACTAAGCAGTCACTGTGTGTTGATGTTCTCTCTCATTACTAGCAGTCACCTTGTGTTGATGTTCTCTCTCATTACTAGCAGTCTCCTGTGTGTTGATGTTCTCTCTCATTACTAGCAGTCACTGTGTGTTGATGTTCTCTCTCATTACTAGCAGTCACGGTGTGTGATGTTCTTCTCATTACTGGCAGTCTCCTTGTGTTGATGTTCTCTCTCATTACTAGCAGTCACTGTGTGTTGATGTTCTCTCTCATTTACTAGCAGTCCACTTTGTGTTGATGTTCTCTCTCATTACTAGCAGTCTCCTTGTGTTGATGTTCTCTCTCATTACTAGCAGTCACTGTGTGTTGATGTTCTCTCTCATTACTAGCAGTCACCTTGTGTTGATGTTCTCTCTCATTACTAGCAGTCACCGTGTGTTGATGTTCTCTCTCATTACTAGCAGTCACCTTGTGTTGATGTTCTCTCTCATTACTAGCAGTCACCTTGTGTTGATGTTCTCTCTCATTACTAGCAGTACACCTTGTGTTGATGTTCTCTCTCATTACTAGCAGTCACGTTGTGTTGATGTTCTCTCTCTATTACTAGCCAGTTCACCCTAGGTGTTGATGTTCTCTCTCATTACTAGCAGTCACATTGTGTTGATGTTCTCTCTCATTACTAGCAGTCACCTTGTGTTGATGTTCTCTCTCATTACTAGCAGTCACCTTGTGTTGATGTTCTCTCTCATTACTAGCAGTCTCCTTGTGTTGATAGCAGTCACCTTGTGTTGATGTTCTCTCTCATTACTAGCAGTCACTGTGTGTTGATGTTCTCTCTCATTACTAGCAGTCACTGTGTGTTGATGTTCTCTCTCATTACTAGCAGTCCACCTTGTGTGTGATGTTCTCTTCTCATTACTAGCAGTCACTGTGTGTTGATGTTCTCTCTCATTACTAGCAGTCACCTTGTGTTGATGTTCTCTCTCATTACTAGCAGTCTCATTGTGTTGATGTTCTCTCTCATTACTAGCAGTCACTGTGTGTTGATGTTCTCTCTCCATTACTAGCAGTCTCCTTGTGTTGATGTTCTCTCTCATTACTAGCAGTCACCTTGTGTTGATGTTCTCTTCATCTTACTAGCAGTCACTTGTGTGTTGATGTTCTCTCACTTTACTAGCAGTCACCTTGTGTTGATGTTCTCTCTCATTACTTAGCAGTCACCGTGTGTTGATGTTCTCTTCTCATTACTAGCAGTCACCGTGTGTTGATGTTCTCTCTCATTACTAGCAGTCTCCTTGTGTTGATGTTCTCTCTTCATTACTAGCTGTCATCCTTGTGTTGATGTTCCTCCTCTCTCACTTACTAGCCAGTCACCTGTGTGTTGATGTTCTCTCTCATTACTAGCAGTCCTCCTTGTGTCTGATGTTTCTCTCTCATTACTAGCAGTCACATTGTGTTGATGTTCTCTCTCTTACTAGCAGGTTCTCCTTGTGTTTGATGTATCTCTCTCACTTACTAGCAGTCACCGTGTGTCTGATGTTCTCTCTCATTACTAGCAGTCACTGTGTGTTGATGTTCTCTCTCATTACTAGCAGTCTCCTTGTGTTGATGTTCTCTCTCATTACTAGCAGTCACCTTGTGTTGATGTTCTCTCTCATTACTAGCAGTCTCACCTGTGTGTTGATGTTCTCTCTCATTACTCGCAGTCACCATTGTGTTGATGTTCTCCTCTCATTACTAGCAGTCACCTGTGTGTTGATGTTCTCTCCTCATTACTAGCAGTCACTGTGTGTTGATGTTCTCTCTCTCATTACTAGCAGTCACATTGTGTTGATGTCTCTTCATTACTAGCAGTCTCCTTGTGTGATGTTCACTTTCTCATTACTAGCAGTCACCGTGTGTTGATGTTCTCTCTCATTACTAGCAGTCACCTGTGTGTTGGATGTTCTCTCTCTCATTACTAGCAGTCTCCTTGTGTTGACTGTTTCTCTCTCATTACTAGCAGTCACTGTGTGTTGATGTTCTCTCTCATTACTAGCAGTCACCTTGTGTTGATGTTCCTCTCTCATTACTAGCAGTCACCATTGTGTTGATGTTCTCTCTCATTACTAGCAGTCACCATTGTGCTTGATGTTCATACTCTCATTACTAGCAGTCTCCTTGTGTTGATGTTCTCCTCTCATTACTAGACAGTCCACTGTGTGTCTGATTGTTCTCTCTCATTACTAGCAGTCACCGTGTGTTGATGTTCTCTCTCATTACTAGCAGTCACCTAGTGTCTGTATGCTTCTCTCTTATTACTAGCAGTCTCCTTGTGTTGATGTTCTCTCTCATTACTAGCAGTCTCCATGTGTTGATGTTCTCCTCTCATTACTAGCCAGTCATTGTGTGTTGACTGTTCTCTCTCATTACTAGCAGTCTCCTTGTGTTGATGTTCTCTCTCCATTACTAGCAGTCATCATTGCTGTTGATGTTCTCTCTCATTACTAGCAGTCACCTTTGTGTTGATCGTTTCTCTCTCATTACATAGCAGTCACCAGTGTGTTGATGTTCTCTCTCCATTACTAGCAGTCTCCTTGTGTTGATGTTCTCTCTCATTACTAGCAGTCTCACTGTGTGTTGATGTTCTCTCTCATTACTAGCAGTCACTGTGAGTTGATGTTCTCTCTCATTACTAGCAGTCATCCTCGTGTTGATGTTCTCTCTCATTACTAGCAGTCACATTGTTGTTGATGTTCTCCTCTCATTACTAGCAGTCTCCTTGTGTTGATGTTCTCTTCACTTACTAGCAGTCACCTTGTGTTGATGTTCTCTCTCATTACTAGCAGTCCTCCTGTGTTGATGTTCTCTCTCATTACTAGCAGTCACCGTGCTGTGTGATGTTCTCTCTCATTACTAGCAGTCACCTTGTGTTGATGTTCTCTCTCATTACTAGCAGTCTCCTTGTGTTGATGTTCTCTCTCATTACTAGCAGTCACCTTGTGTTGAAGTTCTCTCTCATTACTAGCAGTCTCCTTGTGTTGATGTTCTCTCTCATTACTAGCAGTCACCTTGTGTTGATGTTCTCTCTCATTACAGTCACCTTGTGTTGATGTTCTCTCTCATTACTAGCAGTCTCCTTGTGTTGATGTTCTCTCTCATTACTATCAGTCTCCTTGTGTTGATGTTCTCTCTCATTACTAGCAGTCTCCTTGTGTTGATGTTCTCTCTCATTACTAGCAGTCACTGTGTGTGGATGTTCTCTCTCATTACTAGCAGTCACCTTGTCTTGATGTTCTCTCTCATTACTAGCAGTCTCCTTGTGTTGATGTTCTCTCTCATTACTAGCAGTCACATTGTGTTGATGTTCTCTATCATTACTAGCAGTCTCCTTGTGTTGATGTTCTCTCTCATTACTAGCAGTCACCTTGTGTTGATGTTCTCTCTCATTACTAGCAGTCTCCTTGTGTTGATGTTCTCTCTCATTACTATCAGTCTCCTTGTGTTGATGTTCTCTCTCATTACTAGCAGTCTCCTTGTGTTGATGTTCTCTCTCATTACTAGCAGTCACTGTGTGTGGATGTTCTCTCTCATTACTAGCAGTCACCTTGTCTATGATGTTTCTCTCTCATTACTAGCAGTCTCCTTGTGTTGATGTTCTCTCTCATTACTAGCAGTCACATTGTGTTGATGTTCTCTATCATTACTAGCAGTCTCCTTGTGTTGATGTTCTCTCTCATTACTAGCAGTCACCTTGTGTTGATGTTGTCTCTCATTACTAGCAGTCACTGTGTGTGGATGTTCTCTCTCATTACTAGCAGTCACCTTGTCTTGATGTTCTCTCTCATTACTAGCAGTCACCTTGTGTTTATGTTCTCTCTCATTACTAGCAGTCACCTTGTGTTGATGTTCTCTCTCATTACTAGCAGTCACCTTGTGTTGATGTTTCTCTCTCATTACTAGCCAGTCACCTTGTGTTGATGTTTCTCTCTCATTACTAGCAGTTTCCTTGTGTTGATGTTCTCTCTCATATACTAAGCAGTCACCTTGTGTTGATGTTCTCTCTCATTACTAGCAGTCACCTTGTGTTGATGTTCTCTCTCATTACTAGCAGTCACCTTGTGTTGATGTTCTCTCTCATTACTAGCAGTCTCCTTGTGTTGATGTTCTCTCTCATTACTAGCAGTCTCCATGTGTTGATGTTCTCTGTCATTACTAGCAGTCTCCTTGTGTTGATGTTCTCTCTCATTACTATCAGTCCTCCTTGTGTTGATTGTTCTCTCTCATTACTAGCAGTCTCCTTGTGTTGATGTTCTCTCTCATTACTACTCAGTCACCTTGTGTTGATGTTCTCTCTCATTACTGAGCAGTCTCCTTTGTGTTGATGTTCTCTCTCATTACTAGCAGTCTCCTTGTGTTGATGTTCTCTCTCATTACTAGCAGTCACTGTGTGATGATGTTCTCTATCCTTACTAGCAGTCACTGTGTGTTGATGTTCCTCTCTCATTACTAGCAGTCCTCCTTGTGTTGAATGTTCTCTCTCTCATATACTAGCAGTCTCCTTGTGTTGATGTTCTCTCTCATTACTAGCAGTCACTGTGTGTTGATGTTCTCTCTCATTACTAGCAGTCACTGTGTGTTGATGTTCTCTCTCATTACTAGCAGTCTCCTTGTGTTGATGTTCTCTCTCATTACTAGCAGTCTCCTTGTGTTGATGTTCTCTCTCATTACTAGCAGTCACTGTGTGATGATGTTCTCTCTCATTACTAGCAGTCACCGTGTGTTGATGCTCTCTCTCATTACTAGCAGTCTCCTTGTGTTGATGTTCTCTCTCATTACTAGCAGTCTCCTTGTGTTGATGTTCTCTCTCATTACTAGCAGTCACCGTGTGTTGATGTTCTCTCACATTACTAGCAGTCACCTTGTGTTGATGTTCTCTCTCATTATTAGCAGACTCCTTGTGTTGCTGTTCTCTCTCATTACTAGCAGTCACCTTGTGTTGATGTTCTCTCTCATTATTAGCAGACTCCTTGTGTTGATGTTCTCTCTCATTACTAGCAGTCTCCTTGTGTTGATGTTCTCTCTCATTACTAGCAGTCACTGTGTGTTGATGTTCTCTCTCATTACTAGCAGTCTCCTTGTGTTGATGTTCTCTCTCATTACTAGCAGTCTCCTTGTGTTGATGTTCTCTCTCTCATTACTAGCAGTCACTGTGTGATGATGTTCTCTCTCATTACTAGCAGTCACCTTGTGTTGATGTTCTCTCTCATTACTAGCAGTCACATTGTGTTGATGTTCTCTCTCATTACTAGCAGTCTCCGGTGTGATGATGTTCTCTCTCATTACTAGCAGTCACTGTGTGTTGATGTTCTCTCTCATTACTAGCAGTCTCCTTGTGTTGATGTTCTCTCTCTCATTACTAGCAGTCACCTTGTGTTGATGTTCTCTCTCATTACTAGCGTCCACCGTGTGTTGATGTTCTCTCTCATTACTAGCAGTCACCTTGTGTTGATGTTCTCTCTTCATTACTAGCACGTCACATTGTGTTTGATGTTCTCTCTCATTACTAGCAGTCACCTTGTGTTGATGTTTCTCTCCATTACTACCAGTCTCCTTGTGTTGATGTTCTCTCTCATTACTAGCAGTCTCCTTGTGTTGATGTTCTCTCTCATTACTAGCAGTCACCGTGTGTTGATGTTCTCTCTCATTACTAGCAGTCACCTTGTGTTGATGTTCTCTCTCATTACTAGCAGTCACCTTGTGTTGATGTTCTCTCTCATTATTAGCAGACTCCTTGTGTTGATGTTCTCTCTCATTACTAGCAGTCTCCTTGTGTTGATGTTCTCTCTCATTACTAGCAGTCACTGTGTGTTGATGTTCTCTCTCATTACTAGCAGTCTCCTTGTGTTGATGTTCTCTCTCATTACTAGCAGTCTCCTTGTGTTGATGTTCTCTCTCATTACTAGCAGTCACTGTGTGATGATGTTCTCTCTCATTACTAGCAGTCACCTTGTGTTGATGTTCTCTCTCATTACTAGCAGTCACATTGTGTTGATGTTCTCTCTCATTACTAGCAGTCTCCGTGTGATGATGTTCTCTCTCATTACTAGCAGTCACTGTGTGTTGATGTTCTCTCTCATTACTAGCAGTCTCCTTGTGTTGATGTTCTCTCTCATTACTAGCAGTCACCTTGTGTTGATGTTCTCTCTCATTACTAGCAGTCACCGTGTGTTGATGTTCTCCTTCTATTACTAGCAGTCACCTTGTGTTGATGTTCTCTCTCATTACTAGCAGTCACATTGTGTTGATGTTCTCTCTCATTACTAGCAGTCACCTTGTGTTGTTTTCTCTCTCATTACTACCAGTCTCCTTGTGTTGATGTTCTCTCTCATTACTAGCAGTCTCCTTGTGTTGATGTTCCTCTCTCATTACTAGCAGTCACCGTGTGTTGATGTTCTCTCTCTATTACTAGCAAGTCACCTTGGTGTGTGATGTTCTCTCCTCATTACTACCAGTCTCCTTGTGTTGATGTTCTCTCTCATTACTAGCAGTCACATTGTGTTGATGTTCTCTCTCATTACTAGCAGTCACCGTGTGTTGATGTTCTCTCTCATTACTAGCAGTCACCGTGTGTTGATGTTCTCTCTCATTACTAGCAGTCACCTTGTGATGATGTTCTCTCTCATTACTAGCAGTCTCCTTGTGTTGATGTTCTCTCTCATTACTAGCAGTCACCTTGTGTTGATGTTCTCTCTCATTACTAGCAGTCACCTTGTGATGATGTTCTCTCTCATTACTAGCAGTCTCCTTGTGTTGATGTTCTCATCTCATTACTAGCAGTCTCCTTGTGTTGATGTTCTCTCTCATTACTAGCAGTCACCTGTGTGTTGATGTTCTCTCTCATTACTAGCAGTCTCCTTGTGTTGATGTTCTCTTCTTCATTACTAGCAGTCTCCTTGTGTTGATGTTCTCTCTCATTACTAGCAGTCTCCTTGTGTTGATGTTCTCTCTCATTACTAGCAGTCTCCTTGTGTTGATGTTCTCTCTCATTACTAGCAGTCACTGTGTGTTGATGTTCTCTCTCATTACTAGCAGTCACTGTGTGTTGATGTTCTCTCTCATTACTAGCAGTCTCCTTGTGTTGATGTTCTCTCTCATTACTAGCAGTGTCCTCCTTGTGTTGATGTTCTCTCTCATTACTAGCAGTCACCTTGTGTTGATGTTCTCTCTCATTACTAGCAGTCACCTTGTGTTGATGTTCTCTTCATTACTAGCAGTCACCTTGTGTTGATGTTCTCTTCTCATTACTGAGCAGGGTCTCTCGGTGTTGAAGTTCTCTCTCAGTTACTAGCAGTCACCGTGTGTTGATGTTCTCTCTCATTACGTAGGCAGTCACCTTGTGTTGATGTTCTCTCTCATTACTAGCGTCTCCTTGTGTTGATGTTCTCTCTCATTACTAGCAGTCTCCTTGTGTTGATGTTCTCTCTCATTACTAGCAGTCACAGTGTGTTGATGTTCTCTCTCATTACTACCAGTCTCCTTGTGTTGATGTTCTCTCTCATTACTAGCAGTCACCTTGTGTTGATGTTCTCTCTCATTACTAGCAGTCTCCTTGTGTTGATGTTCTCTCTCATTACTAGCAGTCTCCTTGTGTTGATGTTCTCTCTCATTACTAGCAGTCACAGTGTGTTGATGTTCTCTCTCATTACTCGCAGTCTCCTTGTGTTGATGTTCTCTCTCATTACTAGCAGTCACCTTGTGATGATGTTCTCTCTCATTACTAGCAGTCACTGTGTGTTGATGTTCTCTCTCATTACTACCAGTCTCCTTGTGTTGATGTTCTCTCTCATTACTAGCAGTCTCCTTGTGTTGATGTTCTCTCTCATTACTAGCAGTCACAGTGTGTTGATGTTCTCTCTCATTACTCGCAGTCTCCTTGTGTTGATGTTCTCTCTCATTACTAGCAGTCACCTTGTGATGATGTTCTCTCTCATTACTAGCAGTCACCTTGTGTTGATGTTCTCTCTCATTACTACCAGTCTCCTTGTGTTGATGTTCTCTCTCATTACTAGCAGTCTCCTTGTGTTGATGTTCTCTCTCATTACTAGCAGTCACCGTGTGTTGATGTTCTCTCTCATTACTAGCAGTCACATTGTGTTGATGTTCTCTCTCATTACTAGCAGTCACCTTGTGTTGATGTTCTCTCTCATTAATAGCAGTCACCTTGTGTTGATGTTCTCTCTCATTACTAGCAGTCACCTTGTGTTGATGTTCTCTCTCATTACTAGCAGTCACCTTGTGTTGATGTTCTCTCTCATTACTAGCAGTCACCGTGTGTTGATGTTCTCTCTCATTACTAGCAGTCACCTTGTGAAGATGTTCTCTCTCATTACTAGCAGTCTCCTTGTGTTGATGTTCTCTCTCATTACTAGCAGTCACCTTGTTGTTTGATGTTCTCTCTCATTACTAGCAGTCACCTTGTGATGATGTTCTCTCTCATTACTAGCAGTCTCCTTGTGTTGATGTTCTCTCTCATTACTAGCAGTCTCCTTGTGTTGATGTTCTCTCTCATTACTAGCAGTCACTGTGTGTTGATGTTCTCTCTCATTACTAGCAGTCTCCTTGTGTTGATGTTCTCTCTCATTTACTAGCAGTCACCTTGTGTTGATGTTTCTCTCTCATTACTAGCAGTCTCCTTGTGTTGATGTTCTCTCTCATTACTAGTCAGTCTGCCTTGTGTTGATGTTCTCTCTCATTACTAGCAGTCACTGTGTGTTGATGTTCTCTTCTCATTACTCTAGCAGTCACTTGTGTTGATGTTCTCTCTCATTATAGCAGTCACCTTGTGTTGATGTTCTCTCTCATTACTTAGCAGGGTCACCTGTGTGTTGATGTTCTCATCTCATTACTAGGCATGTCACCGTGTGTTGATGTTCTCTCTCATTACTAGCAGTCACCTTGTGTTGATGTTCTCTCTCATTACTAGCAGTCTCGTTATGTGTTGATGTTCTCTCTCATTACTAGCAGTCACCTTGTGTTTGATGTTCTCTCTCATTACTAGCAGTCACCGTGTGTTGATGTTCTCTTCTCATTACTAGCAGTCACCTTGTGTTGATGTTCTCTCTCATTACTTAGCAGTACCTCCTTGTGTTGATGTTCTCTCTCATTACTAGCAGTCACCTTGTGTTGATGTTCTCTCTCATTACTAGCAGTCACAGTGTGTTGATGTTCTCTCTCATTACTCGAGTCTCCTTGTGTTGATGTTCTCTCTCATTACTAGCAGTCACCTTGTGATGATGTTCTCTCTCATTACTAGCAGTCACTGTGTGTTGATGTTCTCTCTCATTACTAGCAGTCACCGTGTGTTGATGTTCTCTCTCATTACTAGCAGTCACCTTGTGTTGATGTTCTCTCTCATTACTAGCAGTCTCCTTGTGTTGATGTTCTCTCTCATTACTAGCAGTCTCCTTGTGTTGATGTTCTCTCTCATTACTAGCAGTCACAGTGTGTTGATGTTCTCTCTCATTACTCGCAGTCACCTTGTGTTGATGTTCTCTCTCATTACTAGCAGTCACCTTGTGTTGATGTTCTCTCTCATTACTAGCAGTCTCCTTGTGTTGATGTTCTCTCTCATTACTAGCAGTCTCCTTGTGTTGATGTTCTCTCTCATTACTAGCAGTCTCCTTGTGTTGATGTTCTCTCATTACTAGCAGTCTCCTTGTGTTGATGTTCTCTCACATTACTAGCTGTCACCTTGTGTTGATGTTCTCTCTCATTACTAGCAGTCACCTTGTGTTGATGTTCTCTCTCATTACTAGCAGTCACCTTGTGTTGATGTTCTCTCTCATTACTAGCAGTCACCTTGTGTTGATGTTCTCTCTCATTACTAGCAGTCACCGTGTGTTGATGTTCTCTCTCATTACTAGCAGTCTCCTGTGTTGATGTTCTCTCTCATTACTAGCAGTCACCTTGTGTTGATGTTCTCTCTCATTACTAGCAGTCACCGTGTGTTGATGTTCTCTCTCATTACTAGCAGTCACCTTGTGATGATGTTCTCTCTCATTACTAGCAGTCTCCTTGTGTTGATGTTCTCTCTCATTACTAGCAGTCACCTTGTGTTTGATGTTCTCTCTCATTACTAGCAGTCACCTTGTGTTGATGTTTCTCTCTCATTATAGCAGTCACCTTGTGTTGATGTTCTCTCTCATTACTAGCAGTCACCGTGTGTTGATGTTCTCTCTCATTACAGCAGTCTCCTTGTGTTGATGTTTCTCCTCTCATTACTAGCAGTCACCTTGTGTTGATGTTCTCTCTCATTACTAGCAGTCACCTTGTGTTGATGTTCTCTCTCATTACTAGCAGTCTCCTTGTGTTGATGTTCTCTCTCATTACTAGCAGTCACCTTGTGTTGATGTTCTCTCTCATTACTAGCAGTCTCCGTGTGATGATGTTCTCTCTCATTACTCGCAGTCACCGTGTGTTGATGTTCTCTCTCATTACTAGCAGTCACCGTGTGTTGATGTTCTCTCTCATTACTAGCAGTCTCCTTGTGTTGATGTTCTCTCTCATTACTAGCAGTCTCCTTGTGTTGATGTTCTCTCTCATTACTAGCAGTCACCTTGTGTTGATGTTCTCTCTCATTACTAGCAGTCTCCTTGTGTTGATGTTCTCTCTCATTACTAGCAGTCACCGTGTGTTGATGTTCTCTCTCATTACTAGCAGTCACCGTGTGTTGATGTTCTCTCTCATTACTAGCAGTCACCTTGTGTTGATGTTCTCTCTCATCACTAGCAGTCACCTTGTGTTGATGTTCTCTCTCATTACTAGCAGTCACTGTGTGATGATGTTCTCTCTCATTACTAGCAGTCTCCTTTTGTTGATGTTCTCTCTCATTACTAGCAGTCACCATGTGTTGATGTTCTCTCTCATTACTAGCAGTCTCCTTGTGTTGATGTTCTCTCTCATTACTAGCAGTCTCCTTGTGTTGATGTTCTCTCTCATTACTAGCAGTCACCGTGTGTTGATGTTCTCTCTCATTACTAGCAGTCACCATGTGTTGATGTTCTCTCTCATTACTAGCAGTCACCGTGTGTTGATGTTCTCTCTCATTACTAGCAGTCACCGTGTGTTGATGTTCTCTCTCATTACTAGCAGTCTCCTTGTGTTGATGTTCTCTCTCATTACTAGCAGTCACAGTGTGTTGATGTTCTCTCTCATTACTAGCAGTCTCCTTGTGTTGATGTTCTCTCTCATTACTAGCAGTCACATTGTGTTGATGTTCTCTCTCATTACTAGCAGTCACCTTGTGTTGATGTTCTCTCTCTTTACTAGCAGTCACCTTGTGATGATGTTCTCTCTCATTACTAGCAGTCACTGTGTGATGATGTTCTCTCTCATTACTAGCAGTCACCTTGTGTTGATGTTCTCTCTCATTACTAGCAGTCACTGTGTGTTGATGTTCTCTCTCATTACTAGCAGTCACATTGTGTTGATGTTCTCTCTCATTACTAGCAGTCACTGTGTGATGATGTTCTCTCTCATTACTAGCAGTCACATTGTGTTGATGTTCTCTCTCATTACTAGCAGTCACCTTGTGTTGATGTTCTCTCTCATTACTAGCAGTCACTGTGTGATGATGTTCTCTCTCATTACTAGCAGTCACATTGTGTTGATGTTCTCTCTCATTACTAGCAGTCACATGTGTTGATGTTCTCTCTCATTACTAGCAGTCACCGTGTGTTGATGTTCTCTCTCATTACTAGCAGTCACCGTGTGTTGATGTTCTCTCTCATTACTAGCAGTCTCCTTGTGTTGATGTTCTCTCTCATTACTAGCAGTCACAGTGTGTTGATGTTCTCTCTCATTACTAGCAGTCTCCTTGTGTTGATGTTCTCTCTCATTACTAGCAGTCACCTTGTGTTGATGTTCTCTCTCATTACTAGCAGTCACTGTGTGTTGATTTTCTCTCTCATTACTAGCAGTCTCCTTGTGTTGATGTTCTCTCTCATTACTAGCAGTCACAGTGTGTTGATGTTCTCTCTCATTACTAGCAGTCTCCTTGTGTTGATGTTCTCTCTCATTACTAGCAGTCTCCTTTTGTTGATGTTCTCTCTCATTACTAGCAGTCTCCGTGTGATGATGTTCTCTCTCATTACTAGCAGTCTCCTTGTGTTGATGTTCTCTCTCATTACTAGCAGTCACCTTGTGTTGATGTTCTCTCTCATTACTAGCAGTCACCTTGTGTTGATGTTCTCTCTCATTACTAGCAGTCACATTGTGTTGATGTTCTCTCTCATTACTAGCAGTCACTGTGTGTTGATGTTCTCTCTCATTACTAGCAGTCTCCTTGTGTTGATGTTCTCTCTCATTACTAGCAGTCTCCGTGTGATGATGTTCTCTCTCATTACTAGCAGTCTCCTTGTGTTGATGTTCTCTCTCATTACTAGCAGTCACCTTGTGTTGATGTTCTCTCTCATTACTAGCAGTCACCTTGTGTTGATGTTCTCTCTCATTACTAGCAGTCACATTGTGTTGATGTTCTCTCTCATTACTAGCAGTCACTGTGTGATGATGTTCTCTCTCATTACTAGCAGTCACCTTGTGTTGATGTTCTCTCTCATTACTAGCAGTCACTGTGTGTTGATGTTCTCTCTCATTACTAGCAGTCTCCTTGTGTTGATGTTCTCTCTCATTACTAGCAGTCACCGTGTGTTGATGTTCTCTCTCATTACTAGCAGTCACCTTGTGTTGATGTTCTCTCTCATTACTAGCAGTCACTGTGTGTTGATGTTCTCTCTCATTACTAGCAGTCTCCTTGTGTTGATGTTCTCTCTCATTACTAGCAGTCTCTTGTGTTGATGTTCTCTCTCATTACTAGCAGTCACCTTGTGTTGATGTTCTCTCTCATTACTCGCAGTCTCCTTGTGTTGATTTCTCTCTCATTACTAGCAGTCACCTTGTGTTGGTTCCTATTCTCTCTCATTACTAGCAGTCACCGTGTGTTGATGTTCTCTCTCATTACTAGCAGTCACCTTGTGTTGATGTTCTCTCTCATTACTAGCAGTCTCCTTGTGTTGATGTTCTCTCTCATTACTAGCAGTCACAGTGTGTTGATGTTCTCTCTCATTACTAGCAGTCTCCTTGTGTTGATGTTCTCTCTCATTACTAGCAGTCACCTTGTGTTGATGTTCTCTCTCATTACTAGCAGTCACATTGTGTTGATGTTCTCTCTCATTACTAGCAGTCACTGTGTGATGATGTTCTCTCTCATTACTAGCAGTCCCCTTGTGTTGATGTTACTCCTCATTACTAGCAGTCTCCTTGTGTTGATGTTTCTCTCTCATTACTAGCAGTCACCTTTGTTGATGTTCTCTCTCATTACTAGCAGTCATTGTGTTGATGTTCTCTTCATTTACTAGCAGTCACTGGTGATGATGTTC